>RJWH01006462.1:0-54505 GCA_004363575.1 Solenodon paradoxus
TTGCTCTGTCAGGGAGTGAAGATCACTGCTGGGCGACGGAAGGGCATGGGGCAGGGGAGCATCAGTCTGGGAGCATGTAGCTTTTGCAGCCTTGTGTGGGTGGGGAGGCTTGTTTTGCTGCTAAACCTCCACTGGCTGGGTTTGGGTACCTTGGCCCTGCTGACTGTGCTTGTATCCCTTGTCTTCATCAAACCATCAGGACCGAGTCCTTTTCACAGTTTGTTCCTCAAGGGTCTCAACCACTGGACACTGAGTCCCAAGGGCTCAAGTCCCAGAATGTATGGTGGGAGGAACGCAGCCCCTTTATGTTCCTGCTTTTTCTGCCCCCAACTCTTCCCTTCTGGGCTTTTTCTAGTCAAGGGTCAATAACAGCAGCAACCACAGTACCTCCTCCCCTGCTTGGCTTGACCTAGGCTTGACACTCCTAGCTCTGTCTGTATTCACACTCAAGAGGGTTGCTGGCCTGCCTCTGAAATTTCCGCAACACCCAGGAAAGTCAGTGACAGGGATAGCTGCCACTGTAAGCCCCGTGTGCTGGATATCAGAGTGGTTCCTCCGTACTCTCTGAAAATATTGGCGCACCTGTTGCTGCGCACTATTGCTGCTCCAGTAGCTGGTTGGTGATCTCCATAGCTGACCTGTAAGAGAACAATGACTTCGCTTTTACTGCCCAACACGCCTTTACTGCTCTAGTCTCAGCTCTATCTAGCGCCTCTCTCACCAACCAGTAGGGCCAGCTGCTGGACTTCTGTTCTCCAAGTTCTCCTGGCCAGCTGCTGAAGTTCCTTGATGCCTCTGCTTGTGTGGGTTCCATAAAACTGAGACCTTTTTGTGCAGTGTCCTAGTGCCTGCTATCCACAGATGCCATCTTTGTCAGTCTCTTCACTCATTCATCCCCATTCATGGTTTTAAAAACTCTCAGCAACCAGGAGTATGGAGGACCCTCTTCAATTAAAAAAAAAAAAAAAAAACCTACAAAAGCCCTACCTCTAGTATGATACTTAATAGTAGTAGACATTTTCCTCCTAAATCTGGAGATAAGGCAAGGAAGTTCTTTTTTACTATGCCTTTTCAACATACTACAATCCTAGCTAGTGTTGTTTAACAACAAAAAAGGGCATAATTGGAAAAGAAGAAATAAAACTATCTTTTTACTTGCAGATGTCATGGCTGTCTACGTAGAATAGTTCCAAAAAATCTACAAAACAAAATGAAAAAAACAATACAAAATTCCTGATAAAGCAAGGATAGCAAGGCTAAAGGAAATAAGATCAATACAGAAGTCAATGCTTTTGATATTCCAGCAATGAAATGTAACATTTCAATTTAAAGCAATACATGAGTTTTCTTTCCAATTCCTTCAAGATGGCAGATTTTTAAGATATTAAGCTCACCTCCTCCCCAAATGCACAACGAAACTATACCAATTCAATAACTGCAACCTTCAAAAAGAAGAAACCAGCATCTCCAAAAAGAAAACGGACATATACCTTCATAAAAGGAAGAAGTCAAAGTTTCCAACATTCATTCATCCTGGTTCAGAGACCCTGGGTTCCACAGGGAGGGATCAATGTTTGGACACTCTCCCCAGAGCTAAAGGGCTGGTTTCAACCTAGAAACTGAACCGCAAGCACATACCACCTAGTGGTGAAAATAAAGCTTTTCTTTGGAGACCAATAGGCCTCAGGAGAGCAAAGAACATGGGACAAAGAGCATGGGGGTGTGGGGGAAAAGACAAAAGATAAAGCGCACATAGACCTGACTACAGGACATTCATTTGGTGAACCAAAAACCTTATCATGGGGTAGAAAGAAATAGAGGGGAGAATCAGTATTAGCCTCCTTTGAATTGAGATACAGCTGTGTATTCTCTCCCACAATCTCTTTTGTGAATAGTACAGGTTTTGGAGGCTACCAGTGCAAGAAGGCCTCAGGGAAAAACACCCTACTCCTCTACCAGTAGCACAGTTGTGGTTCTGGACACTTTGTGCTGGCAGTAGCAGTTCTTTAGGCTAAGATAGTTAGGTCAGTAACCCCAGTATAGCTATTCAGGGATATTCCATTGAAACAGCAATTTTACACCTACCTAGGGCTACTGCTAAACAGTTCTGTATATCTACTAGCTACTTGCACGAGCTTCCAATTTGAGGCCCCAGGGCTTTTTGTTGGTCACTCCATGCTGCTACTGCTGCTCAGATAGAGAACTAAGAGACTATCAAAGGAAAGTGTACTATGCTATGACCAGTTCCCAACTGTGTTACAGTGACCTTTCTTGGGATTATCACCTAGTTGTGGCCTGGGTCCACGCTTCTTGAGTCTCTCTTTTTGTACCTTATTATTCATGCCTGCGATTTCTAGGGACTCAACACAGTTGCAACTCACTGACTACAGCGGAGATCACACAATAAAAGCCCAGCATTCCACAACAACCCAGACCTCTACATTAAATCTTGATAAACGCAAGGCCATTACATCACAGAAATAAAGAGTCCCCCCAAAAATGAAAAGACAGAAAAAAATACATGAGATGATGAACCAAAACAAAATGCAGGACAAAATCTAACTGCAAAATAATTAAAATACCTCAGGAAGACTTTAAGGAAACAGTTTTAACAATCCTCACTGAAAATAAAAAAAAAAAAAAAAAATGGAGGAATTAAGAGAACAAGAACAAAGACAGAAAAAAATATGAGACCGTTTCAAAAATAAGTTATAGAGCTAAAGAATATATACCCGAGCTAAAGAACACAATACAGGGGCTCAACAGTAGGCTGGAAGAAGCCTCCAATAGAATCAGTGAATAGATGATAGGGCAGTGGAATGCACTCAAGCAGATCAGCAGAGAAAAAAGTATCAAAAGAAACAAAGGTAGCATAGAGACTTATGAGATACTATAAAGAGTAACATTTGCATCATAGGGGTCCCAAAAAGAGAAGAGAGAAAAGGACAGAAAACTTATTTGAAAAAATAATAGCTGAGAATTTCCCTAATTTAAGGAAGGAAACAGACTTCCAGATCCAGCACGTTCACAGAGTTCCAAACAAAAGAAATCCAAAAAGACATACACCAAGACATATCATCATTAAAATGACAAAAACTAGCATTAAAGAGAGAATCTTAAAATAAGCTAGAGAAAAACATATAAAAGAAGTTACATATAAAGAAGCCCCCATAAGAATACTGGCAGATTTCTTCGCAGAAATCTTATAGATCAGACTTCCAGTCAAGATGGCAACCTGGTAGGAGCGTGACTCCTATTTCCAGAAATAAATGTTGAAGAAAAGCAGGCACAGAGGCTATAGAGACACAGCAGCGATCGCAACAACAAAGGACAGATGAAAACATCAGGGTTGAGAGTTATACTGCAGAAACGGTTTTGGGATTATGGCCACAGCAGAGGGCATGGAACTTGAGGAAGAACTGGCCCTCCTAGAAATCGTGAAGGCAGCAGACAGCCCACAGAGCAGGACCAGGACATATAGCTGGGGGGAGACTCTAGGTCATGGGCACGAGGAGGAGCAATACCCTGGTGGTTTGAATGGAGGCCTGGTGAGAAATTCACACTGGGTGCCCATTAACTTTAAGGCAGCTAGGGAAATCGTCCACTCTCTCTCACCATATTGCCCCAGAGCCACAGGAACTGCCCACCAAAAACACTGTTCTCAGGTTTAAAGGAAAAAGAGGCTTCTAAAGGGAGAAACTTCCAATGCTACCCACTAGTGTCAACTTATGGGTGGATCCTAAACTTCAGTCTGATTGCTGAGTGTGGGTCAACAGCAAGGTAGTCATTACTATTGGGACCTGGGATGCTGGGGGAAGGCTCTGGTTACCCAACACAAACTCCAACCTCACAGACTGAACTTCTGGGCAGCAAGAGAGAACCCACATAAGAACAACAAATCCAACCGGTGGTGACATCACAAAACTCAAGAAATTCCCAGGATCCAAACCAAGATCCAGGCTTACTCAGTTCAAGATAATACCCTACAAATGGCTATCACTGCAGGGAAACCTAATCCACAGAAACATAAACTAAGGATGCAAACTACCTGAGGATGAATTTAGGGCACTAGTGATAAACACACTCATAGAAATCAAGAAAACAATAGAGGAAGAAAAAAGAAACAACAAAAAAGAAAGAGGAAATGAAGCAGCTCAAAACAGATGTAAGAGATATAAAAAACACAATAAAGAATTCAATAGAGGGACTCAAGTATAGGATGGATGAAGCCTCCAATAGAATCAGTGAACTAGAAGACAAGGCATAGAAATGCACTCAAATAAGTCAACAAAGAGATACAAGAATGCAAAGAACTGAAGACAGCATTGAGATCTATGAGACAACATCAAAAGAAACACCATTTCCCATGTAGGATTCCCAGAAGTGGAAAGGGAGCAGAAATTGTATTAGAAGAAATAATAACTGAGAATTTCCCTAACCTGAAGAATAAAGCAAGCTTCCAGACTTTCAAGAAGTTCAGAGTCCCTAAGAAAAGAAACTCTAACAAACCTATACCTAGACACATAGTCATCGAAATGTCAAAATTACAAGATAAAGAATTTTAAAAGCAGCCAGAGAAAAAAGAGTCACATACAAAGGAGTACACATAAAATTTTCAGGGGATTTCTTAACTGAAACTCTACAGGCCATGAGGGAATGGCTGATATATTCAAAATGATGAAATAAAAGGATTTTTAACCTAGGATACTATAACCTGTGAGACTATCATTCATAACTGAAGGAATGATAAAAAGTTTTCCAATGAGCAAAAGTTAAAAGAATTTATCACAAAACTAGCTCTACAAAAAATAGTAAAGGATACCATATAAAGTACAAAGAAACCCCACTTAAAAACAGTAAGATGGCAAATACAAAATTGGAGGAGAAAAGTACAAAAATGTGGATGATTAGAATGAATGAAAGATTAATAGGCTTTTAAATAATAACAGGAAATAAACAGAATTTTTAATGTCATCTTCAAGGTAACCTCAGAACACATCTCCAAGGAAAAGCAAAGAAGACAACAAAAAGGGAAACTAATCAAAATACAACCACACCCAACCTCCTTAAAAAGAGAAAGAGAAGAACAAAGACACTAGAACAACACATAGAAGACAAATCACACAATGACACTAAACAGCTACAAATCAATAATCACCCTAGGTGTTAATGGACTGAAGTCACCAATCAGAAGATACAGACTGGCTGAATGGATAAAAAAAGCATAACCTTTTGCTACTTTCAGGAAGCTCACCTTTTTTCAAAAGATTAAGGGATCAATCCATCAAGAAAACAAAATGCTTATCAATATATATGCACTAAACGAAGTAGCATTAAAATACATTAAGCAAATATTATTACACCTGATGAGAGACACTGAAAGCAATACAAAAATAGTAGACTTCAATACCCCACATACAACAATGGACAGATCAACCAGGCAGAAAATTAGTAGCTTTAAATAACCATTTGGGACAGTTACGTCTAATAGACATGTAATGAACACTTCATTTGATGCCTACAGATTTCACTTTCTTCTCAAGTGCACATTAAGGATAGATCATATGTTGGGAAACAAAATATATCTCAACAAATAACAAATGAAAACGACAATGAGGTAACACCTTACACCTGAGACTATTATCCGAAAGTCTGCAAACAATAAATGTTGGTGAGGATGTGGAGAAAAGGGAACACTTTTACACTGTTGGTTGCAGTGTAAATTCAGAAAGTTGAAGATGGAAATCCCGTATTAATCCCGCCATTCCTCTTCTGGGTATTTACTCAAAAAATACAAAAACACTAATTTGTATAGATTAATGCACCCCCATTTATTTATTGCAGCCGTATTCACGATAGCTAAAAATTGAAAACTACCTAAGTACCCAGTGTCAGAAGAATGGCTAAAGATATGGTACATATATATGTATATATATATGTACATACATATATATATATATATACACACACATATATATGTCACACAATTGCATTGTGTGACACAACCCTCAGAAGAGATGAAATCTTGTCATCAACATGGATGGATCTAGAGATGATTATGCTAATTATTCTAATTGAAATAAGTCAAAAGATAGATAGATCCCAGAAGACCTCACTCATAGTGGAACACAAATAGACAAAATAGAAGAGCAGATGAAACAAAACCAACCTTTGGACACTTACAATAGAACTGAGGTTACAGTAGTGAATGGTGGGGGGAGGGGGAGTGGTGGCAGAGCCCAATGGACACTGGTGAAGAACACTTGGTGATTTGGTGGAGGGCAGGGTATGTTGACATATATCTAAGGAATGGGTAACCTATACATATGAGGTTATTTTGATGTGCAGAGTAAGTTGCTACAATAAAAAATGAAAAAATTCTAACGAAAGAAATAAAAAATTTAAATTTGTGCAGGGATTGTTCATGTTTATGGAGAGGAAGATTAAATACCGTTAAGATGCCAATTTTTGCCAATAGATTACAGATCCAACATTATAATCCCAATCAAAATTCCAAGATACTATTTTGTAGAAATCAATAATCAATTCTAAAATTTATATGGAAAGGAAAATACAAATAATAGTCAAAACACAATACTGACTAACAGAGGTGTAAGCCTGACCGTACATGATTGTTAGGCTTACTATAAAGTTATAGTAATTATGACAGCATAGTTTCAGAGAAAGAAAAGATATATATGTCAGTGGAATACAGTCCTGAGATACACACAATTATGTTCAACTACACACAGACATATATATACATATAGAGATACAGATACAGAAATATATTAAATTATATCCACTAATATTTGAGAAATGACCAACATCAATTCAATAAAAAAAGAATAATCTTCCCAAAAATGGTGTTAGAACAAGATTACATGCAAAAAAAAAAAAAAAAGAAAAGAAACTAGATTAATACCATGTGTCTTTCACAAAATTTAATTCAAAGTAGATCATGGACCCAAATGTAAAATGCAAAACTATAAAATTCCTCTAAGAAAACACAGAAGAAAATATGTGACCTTGAGTTTGTGAATAAATTTTTGGATACTGTCAAAAGCATGACCCATTAAAGAAAATACTGGTATGTTAGATTTCTTTAAGATCAAAAATTTCTCCTCTATTAAAGAAATTGTTAAGCAAATTCTAAGTTCTTTAAAGGTGACAGGAACACGGTACAATGTAGAACTCATTGCACTATCTCCACTCCACGTTTCTCAAGTTAAAACTTCTCTTAAAAATGAAGTCCAATTTCTTTTAAAAGTATACTGTGGTCTTATAAATACAACTGATATTTAGTACAGAATTAACCTGAAGTAGGTATTTCAGGAAAGGATAAATGCAGAACTCATCAGGTTAAAAAATAATAAAAGGGATACATGAAGAAACAAATTGGTCCTAGTTAAATAAATTCAGTCAACACCAAATGAAGAAATTAGAACTTCTTTCAAAAGATTAATATTCTGATTTATTTCAAATTTGATTTGTAGCTTAGAAAAAACAAAGGCATTCATGTTTATTTATAGTACTTCCTGCAGTTACTTTCTTGCTCCCTAATGCATATGACTTTAACTTCTATTATATAATCTATCTCCTTCAACCTCTTTAGAGTTTTCTAATACCAGAATTGAGGCGCATAAACAAACTATGGCAGTGATGGAGACATCCTTAAATTCCTTATCTTCAAAAATGGTTAAAATATGCTCCCTAGTGAATTCCTAAGGAATTTTATTAGTAATTCACTGATTTCCAGCATAGTATCAAATGTCAAATGTACTGCCTATAAAAAAATGATTTTTCCAAAATTACTACATAAATTCATTTATACAAATTGTTCAGATTTTTATATCTTTACAAAAGGATCTAAATAAGGGAAGCCATGTGCTTTGCAATGGTAATGTTGATCTAGAATCCATAAAAGAAAATAAGTCTCTCTGTAATATCTGTCAAATTTCCAATTATCCTCACTACATTTAAGGATTCCTAGTTCAGTGGCCACAATCCCCACTGCAATTTCTGATCCATAGAGGAAAGAGATCAGAAATCTCTTCATGAATGCTGTGTCCCCTCACAAATTTATTTCTCACAGTCATAGTGAAAGGTTTCTCCTCTGGACCCTCACAAAATGTGTGAGTTGTTCCTACATGATCAATTCACTTCTAGAAAGACAGTCCAATCTTCCTAAGCCTTTGGATCCTTCCTATAGAGTATACCAAGGCAGGTCTGTCATTTCAACTTCATTTAGTTTTATCATAATTTAAGTTTCAACCAACCAAACTACTAGAGCCCTCAAGCTATTACAATAAATCCAGAATCTCTGCTTAGTGGTCCTACTATGAATAAACTTGGCCTGATCCAATTTTATATTTTTTCTACAATTATCCACATACCCTTAATATTCATTCTCACACATATTCCCCAGATTTTTATCTGTATACATTTTTCAAAAAATCGTATTTTTGCTATTTTGAATATTTTTGGAGTGTGTAGAATACCTCTTGATGCTCACTCCTTGAAGATCTGCAGAAAATGAGTCTGGTGATAGCAAAGAAGGGGTAGTTCCTGAGAAGAATCTACAACGTCTCTCTAATCACCTCAGGGAAAGCCATTACAGGCTCTTCAGGCAAAGCAGAGTTAACATTCTCAAACGGGGTAGAACTGCTTCTACTAGCAAGAAAGACTGATCAAAATTCAAGTGCTCACCTCTCCCTAGTCTACTAAAAACTGTGAGTAAGCTCTGCTGAGAGCTCCACACACTACTTGATATGACTGCAGGTTGCCCAAATTGCTTGTCAATGCCAGATTCCACAAGCCATTCATGTAATGCTGGTACTGGCCAGGGGTTCCACCCACAAGAAAGCAGCAATGACCCTGACAGACACTGGTGCCCATATCACCATCTAGTCAGCACACCACAGTTGCAGGCCTCAACTGTCCAACCACAATGCCATAGACAGGCCAGGTCAACAGCTCTACACACTTACATAGCAACACTCCAGGAGGGTAGGCAGAGTTCACATAGGAGATAAACTTGAAACACATAGCTCAGGTGACTGTGCTCCTGAATTTAATGGGACAGAACACATACAAGTCATTCCTACAAGACCAGGACAGGCAGGAAAGTTGACAAATACACAGAAGCAAGCATAGAGAATCAGGCAAATGGGAGACAGAGGAACATGTCCCAAATGACTGAAAAAGATTATAAAGAAAAGGAACTAAGAAAACTAAGAGTTCAAAGAAATAAAAATGCTCACCAAACTCAAGAGAATGAACTAGAGAATTTAAGGAAGTTACAAAGAGATGTCACATAGCTGAATAACACAATGAATTGAAAAATACAACAGAGGAGTCCAACAATAGACTGAATGATGCAGGTGAGTAGATAATGGAATGGAAGAAAAAGCAAGAGAACTCACTCAAACAGAACAGCAAAATGGAAAAAAATTAGAAAAGTGAAGACATCTTAAGGGACTTCTGGGACAATATCAATAGAAATAATATTTGCACTATGGGGGCCCAGCAGAAGAAACAAGTAAGGGCCAGGAAAATTATCTGAAGAAATAACCAAAAATTTCCCTAATTTGGAAAAGGAGAAAAATATATCCATGTCAGGAAGCTCAGAGTGTTCCAAGAAAAAGAAACACAGAGAGATGAGACACATAATTAAAATGGCAAATTGGAGTATCTTAAAAGCAAATGGAGAAAGCAGGTTTTCATATACAAGTAAAACCCCATAAAGTTATCAGCAGATTTTTCAACAGAAACTTTAAGAGACCAGAAGAAAATACATATTCAACATGCTGAAATGGAAAACTTACAAGAATTCTTTATCTGCCAAGGTTTATGTTCAGATTGAAGATTTAAGAGTTTTCCAAATAAACAAAAGTTAAAAGAGGTCACCACTAAAATGGCCTTGCAATAAATGTTAAATGGATTCTTTTAACAAGAAAACACATTAAAAAATCTCACTGAAAAAGGCAATTAAATAGTAAAAAGTGGATCACTGACTTATACAGCTAGCATAAAGATTAAAAGATAAAGGTAGCAAAATTAAAGCTACAATAATTAGTCAAGGAATACCTCCAAAGATGCAAAATGAGGTGCGCCCTGGTGGCATACAGTTAGATCAATCGCCTCTTAAGGACATGGGTCACATATTCCTGGGTTTGAGTCCCAGGTCTGGGGGAAACAACCAGCGTGAATAATTAAATAAAAATAAAATAAAATGCTTCTTCCTCCTCTTGCTTTCTGCCTGAAAGCCTACTTGCCCTCATCCTTGTCTATACCTTCCCTTAAAAAAAAAAAAGGACTAAAATGAACATCAAAAATATCAACAAGAGAAAAAATGGGGAAGGGAATAATTTTTTTAATGTTAAAAAGATCAAAAACAAAATTTAGGGGTTTTATCAGGGTCTTTCCATATGTCTGCTTTCCAAATTGAGGATCCTATTCATTCTCAATCAAATCCCTCATTTCAAAAGTCATTTTGCATTGTAATTCAGACACTTGCAGGATAAGACTGGTTTTGTTTTTCCACACTGTTAGCTCTGAGTTACAGGAGGCAAGAGTTTCTTTAGGGCAAACAGGGAAACTTTCAGGTCACTTATTCAGAGCTTAAGGTAGGAATTTGAAGACCTGAGCTCATCTTTTTCTTTCCTCACTTTTTCCAGTAGTTAGAAGTAAACAGCCTCATTATATTTGTTAATTTGACAAAAATGTTTTAAGTCATCAATACATGATCATCCAGACTCTAATCTTTTTTTAAGTATTTAAATAGTAGTATCCAATGGTGATATTCTGTATATTTTTATTTGTATATACTATGGAGTATTACTTTACCACTGGAAATACTCATTAGAGACTTTAAATCTAATCAGGCTAGGAAACCAATTCCAGGAACCCCATAACCAATTCAGGAAACTCACCCTTAAGATTCTAGTCCTTAAAACCATATTTAGTACCAAAATCTGTATCAGTGAGGATTCTCCAGAGATGACAAAAACATTGGAAAAAAAAATATGTATATATAGATATACATCTCTTTAGATTTACTTTTATATAGATACTTCTATCAGAAATCTATTGTGAGATTACTTATCTAAATATAGATATCTGTATCTATCTAGCTAGCTATCTATAAAATGAAAGAGAGATTGATTTATGTTAAAGAATTGGCTGATCAAATTGTGAGGGTTACCAACTCTGTAATGTGCAGGGCAGTGATGCAAAGTAGAAACTTAGGAACTTAGGAACAGATGCTGCAGCACTGAGGAAGAATTTTTTTCTGCTTGATACATTTAATTTGATAAAAATAACCAACTCACTTAATAAACTTACTTAATAAATCTTACTTTCAACTATAAGAACAACTTTATGAAGAAAATGTTTATTTTAATAGACTTCTGTAATCTCACCTTATCATTTTCTTTTTAAAAAATAAATTCATTATTAAACTCATTTTAGGATATTGAGATCACATCTCAGTTTGTATTTCATACACCAGCCACCAAAATTCCAGTGCCCTTTACCACCACCTTGTCCCCTCCTTACCCTTCCATCTTCAACCAGCCTGGTAATCACTTTTGTATCCTGTAGATTTTAAACAGGATTATCTTGTGTGTTCCAAAAAGGCAAATTTCAATAGACTTTGTTGAGTGGACTGAAGGAATAGTCCTTCCTCCAAGACTAGAGTAACAAACCTTCCATAAACCACCTTACTTTCCAACCTTCAAGTACCCCATCAGTCTTAGGAAACTATTACACTGAATCTACATTTTGAAAACAATTTTTATGTTTCCAAAGTTTTATTTTCAAGTCTACAACAGAAATCACACTTTAACATTTAACTGAGTGCTCTCAAAGAGTCCATTAGTTTATAAAAATGACTTAAAAAGAAGAGTGGTATTTACTGAATCTGTTGCTTGCTTTACTTTGACCAGAAAACTCAGAAGTTACTTCTTCATTTTCTCTCAATGCCAAAAAAATAATCCAACTAGAATAGGCTCCAATAAATGGTTGAGTAATGGGCCAAATCAAAACAGCTAAAGTAACTGTGTAAATGACTAAAGTAAATGCTGTTATGTTCTTTTATGTAAAAAAAAAAAAAAAAAATGGATTTTTTAAACCTTTCTTGGTGATCCACTCATTCAATATGCATCTACCATATGGCAGGCACTTTACAAGGCACCCTGGTTGAAATCAATGAATAAAATGATAATCGTATTAGTAAAACTCACTTCTAGCAAGATAATACTCTTACCCAGTTATTTTCTCTCTGAATATAATAATCCAAGCATTATGAAGTATCAAAACAGTTTTTGAAAATCTACTACGTGTCAGCCAACTGGCAGTTCTGTGTCTAGCCTTTTAACAGAAAGTTTTGTTAGTAGTATATAGTTTTCTCTCTGGAGGTAGAGTGCCAGATTGCCTGGGTTCAAATCTTGGTTCCACCACTTCCCAGCTTCATGCTCTTGACCAGGTTGCTTAGCCCTTATCCATAAAATAAAAATAATCATAACAACTAGTTCACTGAATTACATAAGAATTAAATGGGTTCAAATGTGTGATGCACCTAGTCTGGCACAAAGAATGTATTAAAATATTAGTGATTACAATTTTAGTTCAATTTTCAGAAAACTCAGATATTACTCAAGTAATAACAGAAAAAAGGGAGACTAACACTAAGTTTTAAAACATTTGTATCTTGTCTATTTTCTCCCTCAGTCACTACTACCTTCAAGAATTCTTCACCTACTCTTCAATGATTTATACCATTTCCAGTTAAGTTTTATAAAAATGACAAAATGTAATCTGTCCTGTTTACACCAATTAATGGAGTCTGTGTAAACACAGTTAAAATTTTAATCTAGTGAGACTATTTCTTAAAATGTCAAAATTAGAGTCATTGTCTCTAAAATCACAACTGCAATTACCTCAAACTTTAGCATCAGAACTAACAAATATGAGCTATGTAATTGCTTAGTTAGAATGCCTGGATATGTAAATAGAACCCTCAGTCTCTAGGGTATATACCCTAAAGTTAACAAAAGTCATGAAGTGAATTTAATTATAAATCTGGCTCACTTCATATAGTAAAAACATAAGCACAGTCATCTAAAATTGATGACCATCCTCATTTGTTAAAAACAGGCCTCATTCTTGGTTCAAAGTTTACAAGGGGTCAACAACCTGAGAGGTTAATGCCCACGATTTAGAATTGGCTAGATTGTAACGTACATGCTGCCTTCCCCAGAGTAGTCTACTTATTAATATACTGTCTATAGACGAGTAGGAAAAGCTAGTAAAAAAATTTCCAAAGCTGCTTTTTTAGGGATCAATTCTGGAAAGTAATTCAAGATGTATCTGACCATCTTTTTACGCCTTTAGGGTGTGAGGTGCTGAGGCACAACAATGTTAAGACGTACACATATCAATAATCTTAGTGCATTGTAGTTTTAATTCCAATCTCGGACTGAACATCCTGAACTATGGAGCTTTCAGAGCAGTAGGTGCAGCCTCCGACTCCGCAGTGGAAATGGGGGAGGGGGGAGCAAAGTGTGTTGCCTCCCCCTCAACACCCAGTACAAAGTCTGGCCAACACAGAAAACTATCTGAGGCGCTTCTCAAGAGTAGTACGGGATGCCCCTTTCTCAGGAATCTGAGAGATGAGGACGTCTCCCCATCTGCAACATATAACATTCACATAGCGTAGTAAGTTCTATGGCAGGACTTTGTAAATTTGGTAATGGGGAGACCTGCCAGGCCCTAGAGAGACGTAGCTTATTTTTAAAACAACTACTGGACGTGGGGAGGGGTAAAAGGAGGTCGCAGGCGCCTCCTCAGCCGGCTTCCGAGGAAGGGGAACTGTGACAGTGAAGGGTATAAAGCTGAAAACAGCCCCAAAGGAGTCCCAAGTAGGGGCTGGGATGATCTCTTCAGCGCCAGAGGCAAGCGGCGGGCGAGAGCGGACGACCCCCGCCCGGAAGCCACACCATTATAGATGGTGAGCGCCTTGCAGAGTCGGGTTCGCGCCCTGGTCTGCTCCTCACGCGCAAGTTGAAGGTGCCCTTTGCAGCTCTCCCGCTGCCCTTAAAGGTCTCAGGCCCAGGATACCTTTTAGGACGCTCGGGCCGCCACCGCTTCTCGCCGCATGGGTCGGACGACAGTTCCTGAGATGCCACTGGGGTGCTGCTCACTAGAGTGATCGGCCCGGCGTGGGTCAGGGTGCAGGAAGCCACCCGGCCCAGGCGAACGCTCACCTCCGGCCACCCAGACTCCGCAGCCGCACCCACTAGCAACGTGCTCGCGAACGCGCGCCGGCCGGGAACGCCCCTCAGCCGGTCGCGCACGGTGCGACGGGACTCGTAGTTCTGGAGCTGAGGTGGCGCAACTCTACAGACGCGACCGAGAGCTGCGCCAACGACAGGCGCGCTACCCGGAAGTGGCGTAATAATTTGACGTGCGAGTCTGGGGACGCCATTTCCGCAAACAGATCTGGGACGCTGGAGCGGTGAGTGTGGGGGTGGAAGTCTGGTCTTTCTTTCCTTTCTCCATTGTCTCTAGCCCCTCTGCCGCGCAGCCAAGGTAGAAGAGGCACGTACAACTCCTAACGTGGGCTTGCATTAGCCCTTTGCCTTCATTGTGCCCTCGTCCTAAAGCAGAACGGGCAGTACTTGTTTGTGGGAGTGCACCGGCGCTGTTTTTCCTCCAGGTCCTGGAAGCTGGGGTTTGGAGAAACCCGAAAGTCTGCGTCAGCCGCGCGGAGGGAGCGGGTTGGGGAACGGGTGTCGGAATGGAAGAAGAGGCGGATCGAAACCTGACCCCGAGATTTAGTGAGAGCTAGGCCTTGCGGATGTGAGGGATGAACTCATTGTGTCCTCTTGGGTTCCCTGGAGAGTCGAAGCGCAGAGTTTATCCTATTTGTGCTTAAGCCCCTTGGCTCTGCTCAGTCGTTCGCTGAGAAACTGAAATGACTAATGGGGCCGGCTCCGTAGGTTTGACTGGCAAGCCAACTGAGAACGCCTATTTGTCATTTCACAACGTATCCCTTTCTCTGTCAGTTTACGCTCCTCTAATTTCCTGGACGCTTCTGTAAGGCAGCTGTCTTGCGTTTGGCGTTTATTCATGATTCCACTTTGACGCTCGAATTCAAACTTTTCTTACTCATTGTTGCGGTCGTTTGGAATTCAGTGTTTGATCGAATGATAGCTTTTTTGACATCTCGTCTGTTGAAATAGAGTTGCCTATATAAAATTCACTTCCGTTCCCAGTAAAAAGTTTAGGAGATAATTGCAGGTAAAGATAAGTCACATTGTATTATTTGAATTTAAATCTACTTTCTACTCCCTTATTAGAAAATAAATGGCAGGGGAGAGAGAGAGAGAGATTTGGTAATTCGTTGACCAGTTTTACTGGATAACCATTTTCTGAAAATTAATTTCCTGGGTGATTTTTTTTCCCCCACGGATTCAATTCTTACTTTGGTACGTCTTGGTATATATTTTTTGTTACTCAAACCTTGGCTAATGGAAGCTTGAAACTTCGGGTTTGTGGTGATTTACTTTTACCCATCTCTTTAAGCAACTTTATTTCTTTGTCTATTACTCAAAAGACCTCTTTTTTTTTCCTTCATAATTTTCAGGTTCTGAATTGAATTTGCGGAAACTCATTCATTTTTGGACTTTTGTCTCTTTTCTCCACTTGGTTTGAATTAAAAGACTAACATTTAATAGCGTTTAGCTTCATGAAGACTGATTCACACAGTTCCTTATTGAGCTCCTCTGTATTAGAGGTTAGTAAATTTGTTGAATAAATTGATAAATCATTCACTATAACAATTTCTGTCCTATGGATAGTGCAGGTATTTTCTTCTCCCACTCCACTCAGTTCTCTAAGATCATTTTCTTAAAAGATAGTCATTAAGTTGCTGGCTGGGTCTTAAACTTCTTGTCCAAAGTCATTTCTAATTTCTCCTCTCTTCACTTTTTATCTAATTCTGACACCCATTATGAAATAAGAATTTCAGAAGTCAGCTGTAGGTTATCAGACTTTTCTGGTTCTTGGTGCTCTTACTGTGTCTGATTTGATTTGATTTGATACTAGGCCAAAAGAAATATCTGACAGTTCTACTTGCTAAGTAGTCTAGTTCAAATAATAAGTATTTATATCTTAGTATGCCCTTTATTTTTAGAAATTATACAAATCAAGAGAAAAATATTTGTGTTTAATTCTTAGTTTAACCATGACTGCTTTAATAGGATGTCTGTATCTGTTGGGTATTGTACAGCTTCTCAAGCCTTGAAGTCAGATTTGCCCCCATCAGCTTCATTTCCTGCTTCATATTGGTTTTCTTTGGTACCACCAAAATCTCATCTTCACATATTTTATGATGTCATTAAAAGAACTGTAGTATAACTTACTGTGCTCTACTTGAAGCTATATCTGTGATATCGTCCAAATCTCAGATACCACTGTTTCTTTCAAATTTTAATATATCCCACTGCAACTGTACGAGTTTGGTATAGTACTCACCCAGCATACAATTTGGTTACCAAGGCTATATTAATGATCAAAATAGAAATGGAGTAGGGGCTTAAGCCAAAATAAATTAAGTAAATAAAAAAAAGCTGCTTTCTTCTCTCCCTCTCTTAGAAAAAGAAACAAATAGAACTTGTATATTCCTACTTCACTTGTCAGTTTAAATGTCAATATTGACTTTTATGTGTAAGATTGTATAAAATATTTGGGAATAATTAATACTTCCAGATTAGTGTATCCAGAAGTGTATATATGTGTATCAATGTTTTCAATATTCTTTTTAATGATGTTTTTAAACTGAAATTAAATGGTTAGCTTCTGGTTAAAATTGTTTTAGTCTCAGCATTAATATTTATAAGTAAAATCACATTTTTGCTATTCCAGTGTGCATGAAATTTTATCCTATTTTAAGTAATCGAAAATTCAGCAAAAGCAAAGGATTATGAAAAGAACTCTCGAAGAGGCAAAAGCATCAATAGATTCAGAAACAAAGTCTTCATTCAATATTAATGAGAGCATAGCTGCTCCTGAAAAAGCTCCTGCCTGTGGACAAATGGATACACCAAAAAAGAGAAAAATGGAGTTTGAAGATGATGTTCAAAAGGAAAGTTCTAGTTGTGGTGAATACATTCTATCCAAAAAAAGAAATTTTGATGCTGAAATTGTCCCAGAGGAGAAGGGTTCTGGTGATGATGAAGGAATTTTAAGGAAAAGAAGTCTAGGAGCTGAGGATTATCCAAAAGATGAATCTTCTACTGGAGATGGCACTCAGATAAAGAGAAAAATAGAATTTGAGGATGTTCCTGAAAAGCACAAAGTATGTTGGATATATTTCATTTGTAATGGGAAATGTCAAATTGAAATGTGGTGCAGTTGAAATAATACTGTTTTTACATAATCTTAATAAGAATGTTTTTAATAGATATTCACCTTAAGGTAGTGTCTTATAATTAGTTTTTATTTAGGTGAAACTTCTGCTTAATGAGATCATGTTTGTTATTTTCAAATTCTTACTTGACTAGAAACTTGAAAGCTAGTTTTTATAATTTGTGTTTTCTTAGTGTTTTTAAAAAAGACAAGTCTAAGGTCCAGATGATTTATCCTTTTCCTTTTTTTTTATTAGGTATTCAGCCTTTTTGTGGTTGCAGTAGTTGAGTTTATCACTTAAAATGATGTTTCAAAATCATATCCATCCTTACATTCCTTTATTGATGTAATTCCTTAAACTTCATTGTTCCCTACTTAATTGGGGTTGTTGCATGCAATTTTAAATAGGTGGATATGAAAGCCTGATATTTAAAAAGGAAAGAGCAAAGGATAATAAGTCATTTTCATCTGGTTATACCATATTGTGAAGCAATCTGGAGTACAATCCAGTATTTACAGGGTAAGAATGCTTTAGTAGTAAGAAAGATTCTACCATCATGCCTGAATACAAAAGTAGCAGATAGACCGGGCTTTTTGTTACTGGTGGAATGTGAATCCTTGTAACAGAGAGGATGTATTATAACTGTAGTTTTCAAACTTTTGCTAGCAGCAGAACCCTCTTTTCAAGTAAAATCTTAAATTTAAATGCAGTATGTAAAATAGGTAAAAGACAGATACTTTGATCTAAAGCGGTGGAGTATCTGAAGCCCTTTACCTACCATGACATTTTTATAGATGTGTAGATCTTTAAGTAGAAAGCACAAATCAAAACTGTTGAATTAGATTAATGGCAAAAATCACTAACCCTACACACAGCCTATTGACCTCTAATCCCTTTCTGTATATTATCTCATTTAATACATACACAATTTTATAATATAATAAATATAACTTAACTTTCATTCTCTTGTAGGAACCCTAGCCACTGACTTCCATTGAGTTGAATAAATCTGAACTCTGGAAGAGTAATGGTTTTATTAAGACATTGGCACTAAAATTATACAGATGAAAGTTAATAATACAAATGTTTAACATAGAGATGTTTATAAAAGTAGGAAAAGGCATAGATAAATCTTATATCTAATTATAATTAATAGGATTTCTGTGGTTTAATGCCATCACTTACTGAAGCTGACCAATTTCAGTACATTTTATCTTTATATGTCAGATAATCTTTTAAACTTATTTATGGTATGTTCTGTTCTCTAATTGTGTCCCATTCTCATTTTCAGAGCTTGAAAGGACACAGCTCAACAGTGGCTGCCCACTACAATGAACGTGAGGAAGTCGGTTTGGACAAGCGTGGCCAAAGTCGTATTTATTACCTAAGAAACTTTAATAATTGGATAAAAAGCGTCCTTATTGGTATGATTGTTTTTTGATTTATAGTTTGGAATTTTAAATTTCAGCTTATGTCTCGTTTATTTCTCCCCAAGTAGTTAATTAAACACTACACAACTAGGTCTTTAATTCTCACTCATTTAATTATCACACCTTGGCTTTTTAATACTGAAAGTCAAAACTATAATTGGGCCTTTGAGATAAATTGTTTTCGTTTTTACTTTTGGTTAACTGTATAAGATGTTAATGGGCATTTAATTAATTTTAAGTTAGTAAGTTAATCAGGTTTTCAAAAGGCTTAGAGTAATGTTCCTAGGTACTATTAATTATTTTACTCTAATAATTTTGTAGAAATGACATACTGTTGGTTAAACATTCAGATGCCTTTAAGTCAAGTAAAGGAGCAGTATCATTTTTTTCTCTCCAAGCTTTAATGTGTTGGTAAAAGCTATGTGTGTTGATTTTCATAGAGCTTGTTTTTCTTGTACAGTGTCTGGGGAGAAATGAAATTTACCTTGAAGATTGATAAAGCCCTTCAATTTCTGATAGTTAATATTTTGTCTGGAAGCTCACTCATGAAGTTAAAATGCAAAAGTCAGTGAAGGAAATAGGATTCAGAATATATTGATTGCTTTGTGTATATATAGAATGTTAAGTAGTCAGACTTTTACATGCGTTTAGAGAATTTTTAAAAACCAGTATTTCTCCTTATTTCTAAGCCAATCTCTGGAAAAGTGAGAATGTTTCTTGATTATACTAGAAAAAATAAAATACAGATTATGGATACTTTCTACTAGTTTTGATGAGTATTTTATTTTATTTTATTTTTTTAAAAAGAGGAAGAAAGAAAAAGGAGTGAGGGAGGGAGGGGGAAAAAAAGCATTTTTGTTTCATTTTGGTTCCCCCAACCTGGGTCATGAACCCAGGTCCTTGGTCTTTATGTATTCCACATCTCAGCTACATGAGCCACAAGGGTGCACCCATACTAATTTTTAAAGGTAAATTATCTGTCCATTCCAAGAAGTGTTGGGAATGGGAGTTAGCATCATTGTTTTAAATAACCTAACCTAGGGTAATCCTTGTACCCTAGTCCTAATTTCTGTTTTTCCTTTCCTCATCATTCTTCATAATGCAGAGAGCTTTTCTTTGGTTAATTTTTGTAATGTAGTATTTACTCATTGAATAAATATGTTTAAGTTCTATCACATTTTCCACATTGTTGTATTTTTATAATCAATAAACCAGATCGTTTTTTAAAAAACTTAAAGACTTAGCAAACTTTTATCTCTCAGCATATTCATGGAATTCTTTCTTTCTTCAGCAACTCTCTTAATGTTGCTTTGCTTTCTGTACTTTGTAATCAGTGTGATCTGTGCCATGCTATTTTCCTGGCTTTTGCCTTTCTCTTCTCAACATGTATTCTTGGCATTCATTTTCTCTTTCTTGATGGTGCTTATAGCTTAGTAAATAGCCCAGTACTGTTATTTATATGATAAAAAATATCTTTGAATAATGTTACATGAACTCTACTCTTACTAGTCATACTGTGTGGAAATAAAGAGGTTTATAATTATTGCTGTTTGTAACTCAATATGATTTTTATGTTACAATTCATAGAAGAAAGTTAAATATGTAACACTGCTTTTGTAGTGGTTACTTCAAGATCCTATAGACATTGAAAGTCAAAAGTAGTTGCACAGAATATTCTAGCAATCATTAACTAGAACATATGAAATAGAAAGTGTGAAACTCAGTGATATAGAACATGGAGAGTATATCTAGGATTCAGTATTATATTAGGTTTTATAATTATTGAATATGTAAGAATATTTAATATGTCTTTAACAGATAATTGAACCATTTGGCTATTGATATATAAGGCCTACTCATAATTAATTCGCTAGCTGTTAATGTGATTTGGTAGGTTGGGATTTGAGTCCATTTTTATTTCAGACAGATCCTATGATTACATTTTTTTTTCTTAGGTGTATCTGAGCTTTGTAGCTAAGTTTTTACTTACATTTGGAAAGAAAACTACAGAAATTATGAATAATTTTTCTCTTATGAACAAGTGCTGAATCCTCATATAATAATTATAATGTTTAATGTATTCTATTTAAGATGCAAAAAAAGAATTGATAAAATTTAATACCCATTTATTATAAAAACAAAACTCAATAAAATTGGGGTAAACGAAACATACCTCAATTTAATAAAGATCATATATGATAAACCCACAACTAATATCATACTCAGTGGTGAAAAACTAAAAGCTTTTCCTACAAGATCAGGATCATGACAGGAATGTCTGCCCTTACCACTGTTATTCAACATTGTATTGGAAGTCTTAACCAGAGAAGTTAGACAAGAAATAAAAGGAATCCAAATTGGGAAAGAAGGAGTAAAACTGTTATTACTTGTGGATGACATGATATAGATGTAGAAAACCCTAAATTCTCCACCAAAAAGCAATTTGAATTAATGAGCACAGTGAAGCGACAGATATACCATTAATGAATAAAACTCTTGTGTTTTTATGTGTAAATAGTGAAATAGAAAAAAATAATATCTCATTTACTGTAGAAAAAGAAAAGGATTAAATATCTTGGAATAAACCTAAAGGAGGTGAAAGACCTGTGCAATAAAAACTATAAGACATTGTTTAAAAAAAAAATATAGGAGACACAAAGAGAAATTCCTTGCTCACATTTAGGAGGACATAACATTTTTTAAATGACCATCTTAACTAAGGCAGTGTACAGATTTAATGCAATCCCTATGGAAGTCCCATTGGCATTGTCAAGAAAATAGAACAAATTCTTTTTAATTTGTGCAGAATTACAAGAACTCAAGTAGCCAAGGCAGTCATGAGTAAAAAGAACAAAAGTTGATAAATATGCTTAGATTTCAAACTATATAGTACAAAGTGATAGTAATTAAAATAGTATGGTACTGGAATAAAAACATACAAACAGATAAATGGAACATAACTGAATCATCAGAAATAAACTCACACTTATTTAGTCACCTAATTTACCGCAAAGGAGCCAAGCGCATATAATGGATTAAAGAAAATCTTTTCAGCAAATATTGTTGGAAAACAGCCAGATGCATTAGAATAGCACTAAGTCATTTTCTAACACCATACACAAAAAATGTTAAATGGATTAAAGACTTGGATATAAGACCAGAAATTATAAAATGCATAGAAAAAATGTAGGCAATTATGTTCTGTATTAGAGATGCCTTTAGAGTCTTGACTTCTTGGCATGGAAAGCAAAAGCAAAAATAAATGGGACTGTATCAAACTGAAAAGCTATACACACACAAAAAAGTAGTCAATTGGGAGAAGATACTTGCACAGCATTCACCCAACAAGCAATTACTGTCAAGATAGATAAAGAACTCATACAACTGACAGCAGCAACAAAAACAAAAAATGGCTTCCTTTGGAGAAAGAAGACATGGAAATGGCCAATAGGCATGAAAAAAATTCTCATCATCACTTATTTTTAGGGAAATGCAGATCAAAACCACAATGGAATATAACTTCACACTTCTGAGAATGGCCAGTATCAAAAAGACTAGAAACACAAGTGTTGGAGAGTGAATGGAGAAAAGGGAACTCTTGGAATCTGATAGTGGGAATTTTATTTGGTCCTGCCACTTTCAAAAACAATGAAAGTTCCTCAAAAAGTAAAAATAGAATTAAATTATGGTCTAACAATTTCATTTCTAGGTATCTGAAGAATATGAAAATACATTTAAAAAGATATACATCCCTCTGTTCTTATTTACAGCACTATTTACAATAGCCGAGAAATGGAAACATCTTAAGTTCCTATTGACAGATTAATAAATAAAGGTGTGGTATATACACACAATGCAATACTACTCAGCTATTAAAAAGATGAAATATTGCTATTTGTAGCAACATGGATGGAACTAGAGAGTTCTAAGTCAGAAGGAGAAAGACAAATGCTGAATCCCACTTATTTGGAATTTAAAGAGACAAAGAAATGAATAGAAAAACAAAACGAACTCTTGAAACATAGCTGAGGTTATTATGGGAAGTGGGAGTAGGTGGTGGGAACAAAGGATAGTAGGGATCCAATCAATGAACAGTGGTAGAGGATTGTTAGAAATTTGGTGGTGGGCTTGGTATATGTTATATATTTGATGAAGATATATACACATCTAAAATTTTATTGTGTTGTAAATCAGTTACTGCAAGAAGAAAAAATACACTATTTAGTGTTGAATCACATTCTGAAAGTAACCTTTAAAATGTGTCTTAACCTTATGAAATAGCAAGCATACTCTTTTGTCTTTAATGGTGTTTGAGCAAGATAATTAACTGTTAGACATATTTTGAAATTTTTACCAAAAGCTAGGTACATAAGCTATATGTAACAGTTTATACTGTTTTTATTATATTACATGTCAAAATAGATGTTACTATTTTTTTAGGTGTAACAGTTTATGCTTTAGTGAAAATGGATAAGAGATCATTTATTGTGACTGATTTCTCTTTCAGGAGAATTTTTAGAAAAGGTGCGACAGAAAAAAAAACATGGTATCACTGTTCTGGACCTGGGATGTGGTAAAGGTGGAGATTTACTCAAGTGGAAAAAGGGAAGAATTAACAAGCTAGTTTGCACTGGTAAGATAATATAATAGCATTGAAAGGAAAGTTTGCCATCAGTGGAGTGAAGGGAAAATAAGAAAGATCTCATCAGTTTGCCACTAAAATCTTGAAAAGATATCTAGGGGCTGCTTGAAACATGGTTTTTTTTAATGAATTATGAGACTTTACTGATGCTCTTAGGATTAATGAACCTGGGATAACTTGTTCTTAAAGAAAGGAAGCAATCAAAAATGATTGGAGTTCAGTCTTAACACAAATTTGAAAAGGTTTCCACTGATCAAAGATAGAACAGTTTCATCAAAAAATAATCATGATCAGAGTGAACTGAAACACATCAAATGTAGGGAAAATGTCACTGTTCACCCTTGGAGGTTACTAGGAAACTCATTTCTTATTAATTCGTAAGTTAAGATGAGGAAGAATTGAGTATCTTCCCTACCCTGTATGAACAGTATTTCAAGGCAACTAAATGGTTTAAAGGGAAAATTATTAAAATTTCATAATGAATAAATGTGAGAGGAATGATAGAATTGGAAAACTACTATTTTTCTGCCCCTATAATCATAAATAGATGCTAAAGCTATTAAATGAAAGGGTGATAGAATTTAACAACTGAATATATCAAGCCTATGAACTCTGATTCAGTCTTAACACTAAAATAGGACAAGCAGACTATTCGTTCTGTTCAATATGAGTAAGAGGAACTATGTAACACTGTCTATTAAGTATTGCCTAAATTGGCACTTCTCAAATGTCTTGGTTGTATGACCATTGTATACTCTTAAAAATGATTGAGAACTCCAGAAAGCTTTTGTTATGTGGTTGTATTTATTGGTTATAGAAGTTAAAACTGAGAATTTTTTAATACATTAAAAAATAAATTAGTAACAGCCATTAACAAATTATTTTTGTAGTTGTCTAGAGACAACTGATTTCTCACATCTGTTTCTGCATTCAGTGTGTTGTGATTTGTTATTTTATTTGCTAAGCAGTTATAAAGAGTATTTTAATAGATTTATGAGTTAACTGTTGCTTCTACATCAAGACTCAACAAATTTTCCTTAAAGGTTAGTTGCAATGTGGAACCTGAAATATATCAATGAATTTTTTGTATTCTTTCACATTTAAATTTATTGATTGGTCGTACACTTTGAATAGATCTTTTGCCAGTGCAAGATTTTGTAACATTTGGAAAATAATGTTTATTAAAGTCATGCACATCTTCAAAATGATGACATCAGAGGGATCATGTTTGTGTAATATCACTACCAATCAAAAACTATGTTGGGAAGGTGCCAAGCCTAAGACTAGGTGGTAGATACAGATTTCTCAGAATTATAATTTTCATTTGAAAGCTCAAATTTTATAAATGGAGGTAAATAAAGTTAAAATTTACTAATATATCCAAGGACATTCTTAAATGAACTTTTTTTTTTCCATACTAGTATATAGTAATACAGAACATAGCAAGTATCCATATAATTTGAATGCTACTTATCAGTACCATGAAAAGGCAAGCCTTTTACCAACCGTTGCTTTTGTACCATAAATGCAAATTTCCACATAGGAAAAGGCAAAATAACATTTTATTGTGAAAATGTAAACTTGATATTTCTGAAACTGGGTATTAAAGTTTTATAATTCAAATTGGAATCTAAACTTTCTGCTTTTACCTTTGAATAAGTATTTAGAAATCATGACAGAACTTTCTATTTCAGAATAATGTAAATATAAATATTTTATATTTCTGTTATCATTACTATTGAGAAAGCTTCCAATGCCTTTTGAAAAGTAATAGGACATTTTCATTGAAATGAAGACTTTTTTTGTTTGGTAGGAAATAGAACTTTTTTGCTTAAACTAAGGATAGATTTCATGCCAAAGTTTATAACATGAGATTAATGTCTAGATTTTTGCCATCTTTGCATTACATTTTTTTAAATCTCTGGGTCTTTGTTGACAGTTATAAACACCTGTCCCCCTTCTAGATATCGCTGATGTTTCTATCAAACAGTGTCAACAGAGGTATGAGGACATGAAAAATCGTTGTCGTGATAATGAATATATTTTCAGTGCAGAATTTATAACTGCCGATTGTTCAAAGGTATGAGATTCTTAAATGTTTCCAAATTTTAAAAAACACATCATTTTTATAAATGAAACTAAAACTCTTAGGACATGCATTTATAGTTTCAACTAGAAAGTCTATTATGAGAAGCTTTCTTAAATGACAAAACTGGAATTTTTTTCTTTTAGTGACACAAACTTTTGAAATCACTATTACTTTTCTGTATACAAAAGGTATAACTTATTTTTTTTAACTTTCATTGATTTAAATTTATTTTTTAACATCATTATTCTTTTGTTATATATCACATGTTAGTTTGTGTGAATTTAATAGCACAGCCACCATTAGACTTCTAGACTTCTGGTATCCACTACCACTTCCTTGTTCCCTGTCCCCTTCATCCCCCAGCCTCCCACCACCTTGTTAGCCACAGTCCTGCTTCCTGTGATTTTTCCTGAGATTTATCTGTTCATTGTTTTGTTTTTTTATATTCCACCTATGCATGAAACCATGAGGTACTTCTATTTTTCTTTTACATTTACTTCACTTTGCATAATCACCTTCAATTCTATCCAGATTTTGCACAATTTTGTCATTTTTAACAGCTGCATTGAAGTCCACTGAGTATACATACCACAGAGTATAAATGCCCAGGGCATTTAGGTTGTTTCCATGTCTTGACTATTGTGAACTGTGCTGTTGTAAAGACAAGGGTGCAAATATTTTTTTCTGACTAGTTTTTAGAACCTCTGGGTATATGCCCACAAATGGGATTTCTGGATTGAATGGTAATTTCATCTTTATTTTTTTTGAGGAATCTCAAAAAAGTTTAAATTAATTTACATTTTCACTGACAGAGTAGGTGACTTCATTTTTCTCCACACCCTCTTTAACAGTGTTTCTTAGTCTTTTTCATATAGGTCATTCTCACTGGTGTGAGGCGGTGTCTCAGTGTAGTTTTTATTTGCATTTCTCTAATAATGAGTGATGTAAAGCATTATTTTATAAGTCTGTAGGTCATTTGTGTGTCTTCCTTAGTTAGGTGTCTGTCTAGTTCTTCTTCCCATTTTTGGAGAGGGTCATTTGCTTTTTGGTTGTTGAAGTGTATAAACTACGTATTTTGGAGATTAGACTCTTGTCTAACATATGTTATACACATATATCTTCCATTCCGTGGGTTGCCTTTTTGTTTTCATTGTAGTCTCTTTTGCTGTGCAGCTTTTATTTTGATGTAGTCCCACTTACTTAGTTTTGTTATAGTTTCTTTAGCTATCCTGTTGTTTCCCCAAAGACATTATTGAGATTGATGTCATGGGACATTTTCCTACATTTTCTTCCATATATTTTATGATTTGGGTCTTATGTCCATGTATTTGTTCCATTTGGAGTTCATTTTTATGTGTGATGCTAATGAGTAGTCTAGTTTTACTTTTTTGCTGATGTGTATATAATTTTTCCTACACCATTTGATAAATACACCTTGCTTTCTCCATTACTTGCTCTCGCTCCTTTATTATACATTTACTGTCCATACAACTGTAACTTTATTTCTGGATTCTTGATTTTACTCCACTGATCTATGTCTGCTTTGACCAGTACTATTCTGTTTGATGACTATTACTCTGTAAGATAGTTTGAAGTCAGGGAGTATGATTTCTCCAGTGTTCTTTTTCCTAAAGATTGATTGCTTTTGTTATTTGAGGCCTTCTATGGTTCCATGCAAACTTAAATATCGTTTGTTTAATTTCTTTGAAAAATGTCTCTGGAACTTTGATGGATATTGCATTACATCAGTATATTGCTTTGGTCGAACAGCCATTTTAACTTAATTCTTCCACTATATGAGCATGGAATGTTCTTCCAACTCTTTTCTCTTTTTCTATTTCTTTTATTCAGGTCTTGTAGTTTTCGTAGTAAAGATCTTTTACCTTCTTTATCAAGTTTATTCCCAGACGGTTAATCTTTTTTGGTGCTATTGTGAATGAGATCTTTTTCTTTATTATTCTTTGATTTCATTGTTTCCATTTATACATATTCATTTATGTGTATTTATATCCTGTCCTTTTGCTGTATTCATTTATTGTTTTTAGCATTTTATTGGTGAATTTTCTAGGGATAATATGTCATCTACGATTAATGGTAGTTTTGTTTCTTCTATTCCTGTGTGAATTCCTTTAATATCCATTTCTTGCCTCATTGCTCTGGCTAGACTTCTAGAACTATATGTTATTTAGTGATGGTGAGAGTGGGCATCCTTGTCTTGTTCCAGATCTTAGGAAAAGCTTTCAGTTTGTCAACCTTGAATATGATGTTGGCTGTGGGTCTGTCATATGTTGCTTTTATTATGCTAATGTGTATGCTTTCTATTCACATTTTGCTGAGGGTTTTTTTTATCATAAATAGGTGTTGAATCTAATCAATGCTTTTTTTGCATCTATTGATATGATTTTTTAATTTCCTTTGTTGATTGGTATATTGATTTGTAGTATTACAATATGCAGTATTACATTGATTTGTATTTGTTGAACTATCCTTATATCCTTGGAATAAATCCTCTTTGGTCTTGATGTATAATATTTATAATGTGTTGAATTTGTTTTGCTAAGATTTTGTTGAGAATTTTTGAGTTGATATTCATCATTGATATTGGTCTGTAATTTTATTTTTTGGTGCTATATTTGACGGATTTTGGAATCAGGATAATGTTAGCCCATATAATGAACTGGGACTTGTCCCTCCTCTTTAATTTTGTGGAAGAGTTTAATGAGGATGGGTAAGCTCTTCTTTTAATGTTTGGTCGAATTCACTAAGGATGGCATCTGGTCCTGGAATCTTGTTTTTTCAGAGACTTTTATAACTGTTTCGGTCTCAGTGATTAGTATGTTCAAGTTACCTTTGTCTTCCTGGTTCAGTTTTAGGACTTTGTTGGAAACTAGAAATCCACCCATTTCTTTATGTTTGATCAACTTACTCTTAAAAGTTTCTCATAAAAGTTGGTATTGCTGCAATGTCATAATCTTACCTCTTTCATTTCTGATTATTATTAATAGGATTTTTTCTCTACTTCATGAATCTATCAATTTTATTTTTCGAAGAACCTGATTTTGGTTTCAGTGATCTTTTGGATGATCTTTTTATTTTTAACTTCATTTATTTATTTTGCTCTAATTTTTATTATTTCCTGTAATTTTGCTATTTTTCTAATTCATTCGGTATGTCGTTTGATACTAAATTTGGGATCTCTTGGTTTTTGATGTGTGCTTATATTGCTATGAGCTTGCCTGTTAGAACTGTTTCTGCCACATCCCATGTGTTTTGGTAGCACGACTCTTCATTTTCATTTGTTTTCAATTAATTCTTAATTTCATCTTCAATTTGCTCATTGTTCCAAATTATTCAGTCTCCACATTGTCATTTTTCTAGTTCTGTTCATGTTCATTTCTGGTTTAACCCTTGTAGTTGGAAAAAGCACTTTGTGTAATTTCAGTCTTGTTAAGTTTACTGAGACTTGTTTTGTGTCCCAGGATATCCTTGAGAATCATCTATGCACACTTGAGAAGAATTTATATTATTTTTAGTTGGGGTAGAACATTTTGTACATGCCAGGTAGGTTCATGATCTATTACTTCATTAGGGCCTTTATATCTTTATTGATTTTCTTGCTGTTGCTTCTTTTCCCATTCATATTTGTTTGCTTTTTCTTTTGGATGGTTTTCAATGCTGATTCTCTGTTTTCTTATCTTCCCAACTATGTATATCTTTAGGATTCAGTTCAGTGGCTACCATGTGAATCATCTCTTACTTTCTCATCTGATGATAGTCTTTTTATGAGCTGATGTCATGTAATACGTATCATGTATAAGTGCATTTTCATGTTTTTCTATCCCCCTTTAGTGTTTTTTTGTTCTCTCCTCTTTGTCCTGTCTTTGTTTCTCTTTTATTCTTGGGGTTTAGTGAATCCTTGTTTTTGTTTCCTTGTTGAATTCCTTCCAACATTTCTTAAAAGACCTGTTGAGGATGAGAAAATCCATTAACTTTTATGTATCATTGTATATACCTTTATTTCATCATATTTAAATGACACTTTTGCAGGTCAGAGTACTCTTGACTGGTAGTTTTTTTTCTGTTAATATTTCGAGTATGTCATTCCACTGTCTCCTGGCCTGTGGGGTTTCTGCTGATGATAGCCTGATGTATGTTATATATCTCTTTTCTCTGGAAGCCTTGAGTAAGCAGGCTTTATTGTTGGCTTTTGGTAGTTTTACTATGATGTGTCTCGAGTAGGTGTTTTTGCATTTAAAAATGTGGGTGTTCTGTTTCTTTCTTAAACCTCCATGGTTACTTTTTGTGACAGGTGTGGGAAGTTCTCTATTATATCTTCAAATAAGTATTCTGTTCCTTCCTCCCTTTTCTGTCCTTCTGATATACCTTTTATCCTTAGGTTTGTTCTCATGGTATTTGATATTTCTTATAAGGTTTTTTGATATTTTTTTCAATCTTGTTTCTTCTTTTCTATGAGGGCTACCTTTATTTTTCTTGCCTTCAGTTTCAGAAAACCATTCCTGTGCAAGATTGAGCCTGTTTATGGAGCTTTCCACGTTTGTCTTCAATTCCTTGACTGTATTTTTCTTATTCAGTAGTTCAGCTGGGACTTTATAGATTAAATATCTTCTGTGAAGTGGTTATCTTGAACTGCTGCTTCTTTTTTTTTAAAGGTTCAGGCAGGTGAACAGAGGTAGGGAGGGAGGACGAGAGAGAGGAGGAAGAAGCACTTTTATTTCATTTAATTATTAACCTTGGTTGTTCCCCCTGGCCCAGGATACAAACCTACAACCTTAGAATGTATGTGGACTGTTCCAACCCTTACCTCCACTAAGGCGTGCTGCACTGTCATTTCTGTTTTGAGGTCTTGGATTTGCTTTTGGGTAGTTAATTGTGCCTCTCGCAGATCATTTAGTTTTTTTAAAAAAAAAACTATCAATGCATCCTTTTTCCGTTAGGTTGACCCATTCAGAGTAGATTTCTCTGGGGAGCTCCTCGTATTTCTCTTTGAGCCATTGATATTTTATGCTTTGGGGATTTGGATTTTGGCATGACTTCGTCTATGCCTTGTATTTGTCACTGTTGACTTATTTGTTCATTTGTCTTTTATTTCTAGGTGGTGGCTGTGGTGGGTGGTGTAGCTTTTATGGGCATTGGGCTCTCACTTACACATACTCTAGGTTTATGGACAGTGACCACAGGCAGTTTTGTTTTATGTTTTTAACTTGTTTCGTATAACACTGGTTTATACTATAAGCTTTCAAGTTAAAAAAAAAAGCTCAGCTCTTTTAAATGTCATGTATGATGTATTTTTAAACATGATTTCAGAATCCCCAGTTTTAAAAATTACTATAAAAATGGGAATCATATTCTGTTGAATAAGGCTAGAGAGCTATTTCATTATGACCCTAATAATGAGAGAAAAGGACAGGTTTGTAGGAAGGGCATGTCTACTTTTATTTTAGGACCCTGATACTAGACATTCTCTAAAATATATTTATGCTGTAATTAACTTAAAAGTCTTACCTCATTTTAATTTCTTTCAGGAACTTTTGATTGACAAGTTTTGTGACCCAGAAATGTGCTTTGACATCTGCAGTTGTCAGTTTGTCTATCATTACTCGTTTGAGTCCTATGAACAGGCTGACATGATGCTCAGAAATGCTTGTGAGAGACTTAGCCCTGGAGGCTATTTTATTGGTACCACTCCCAATAGCTTTGAACTAATGTAAGTACTTTAAAATATATTATGGTTTACAATATACTCAGTAAGTTTTTTTTTTTTAATTAGCAAATGTTTTTCAGAAATAGTTTATAAAACATGATACATTGCTCTTAACAAGACCTGAGCACTTTGATAATGTATTTGAGTAGATACTCAAAAGTTAAGCTCAAAAAACAGATTTACAGATGAACATTTTAAATATCTGTGTGTTTAAATTGGATACTGAGTATCCAATCCAATTAAATTGGATATTAAGTAAGAGTTTTATAGTGCCAGGAAAACTGCAGATCAGATATTGAAAGTTAACCTGCTGTTGTGATAGGGAACCTACTCCCATTCTAATTTTATTAGTGAGATTGTTAATAATCTTGCTTCTTAAGAGTACTCCAAATCAAATTTAAAAAGCTAAGGAAGTGTCTTTTTCAAAGTGCAGTCATGTAGACTTTTGTTTTCCTACCTCTATTGCCAGGTTGAATCCAGATCCACAGCTTTCATCCACAGGTCCAAGCTAAGTCTGCCTCTTAGATTCCTGAGCCATAGACAGTGGCACAGGGAAGGACAATCAGCTAGGTTTTTTTATGTACATAATTTAATTAAAGTAAGTCTGAGCTAATACAATTTATTTATTTTTTTCTTTTTCTTGGGGCTGACCCTTATAGGAGACGCCTTGAAGCTTCAGAAACAGAATCATTTGGAAATGAAATATATACTGTGAAATTTCAGAATAAAGGAAATTATCCTTTATTTGGCTGCAAATATGATTTCAACTTGGAAGGTGTTGTGGATGTTCCTGAATTCTTGGTCTATTTTCCATTGCTAAATGAGTAAGAATGCTCTTAATGTATTAATGTTCTCTTTTTGCTTTAAGAAAGAAAAAAAGTATTCAAAAATATCATTTCTATTTATTTATTTTAAATGGGACCAAAAGTAAAAATTTGACTTTGATTAACTTCACGTTAAGGGTTATTTCCTTTAAACCTATTATAGTCTGTCTTAATTTCCTTTCATTCCTGGAATTGTATCCTGTAGGTAAGAAAAGGGAGCCTGTTGTCTTCAGCTGGCAGGAAATACTTTGCATTGGAAATAGCAATTTTTTAAGTAACTACTAATAACTTTGGCAATATAAAATTAGTCTTGTTAAAACAAATACCCTTTAAGTAGAGATAGATAATAAAAATAGTTCTGTATGTCAAAGCTTTGAAATTGCCTGTCACGTAGGCAATGTTGACAATAAGATCTTTATTAAGGAATAAATTCATTCACCAACTTAAATTCTGAGGAGTCTTCATAAAACATATACACATGGAAAGTTGGGATAATGCTTTAAGGTCTTATGAGACAGCTTGATCTTGGGGGTTTCCCTAATAGAGGAGAAGTCAACTTAAATATAGGCCATTTAACAGTTGACCAAACCTGATTTCCTAAAATAAAATACTTTTTTTAATTAAGATAAAGATTTGTTGTGTACTTAGTTTTGGTTGAATTTTTGAATTGTATTTTAGCAAATTGTAAAATTATAGGCATAGGACTTTCAGGCGTTTTAACAATATATAAAGATTTCATAGAGTAATAAAGTAGTGTGTGACTGAATATGAAGAAAATGCACAATTTATTGATAAAAGCTTAATTAAAATTTTTAATTACATTTTTTCTAAGTCAGTTTTCTTATAAACTGTTTCTTAAAAGCTCATCTGTTTTCCTAAAAAAGAAAAGTTTTGAACATGTTTAGCCTGTTAGTGTGTTATTTTTTGGTTAACGAAGTTGGTAATTTTTAGATTATTCAAAAAGTTGAAGAATATAGTAAAATTTTTAAATGCTAAGCAAGTAATAGCAGTCATTTTGCTTACGTTTTCTAATGGTGATAAATATATAGTCACAAATCATCTCTTTAATATCTGGATTTTAAAATTTTAATTCAAAAATGTAGTGAGATAGAATCTGAAGAATGTATAGGGATTTTGAGATGCTCCCGTGTCATTTAATTATGAAACTGAACAGAAATATAATTAATTTTTAGATGGCAAACCTATTCAGATTGAGTTTTGGTTCTCTCTAAAACTTGGTTTCATTTGTAAAGGCATGCTTTGGAGAGTGATGATAGAAAATGAACTTCCTGAATAGATGTGGCTTTTATCTTTACGCATGTTGTCCTTTTAAGGAGGACTAATTCAATTACCGAGAATCCTGCCTTTTTCATTCAAATCCCAGTGGCCTTCAAATGTTTCTCCTTACCTCAGCTGTCACCTTATATTTTTTTAGGATTTTTTATTCCCCTCTTTTTTCCGCTCCTTTACTGCTGTCTGAAATCCCCACACTCCCTCATATTGTCACAGACAGTTACAAACTTTAGCAGAAAGAGTGTGTAAAAGAAAGGATGAGTTACTAATGACTTGAGGATTTAAGGAGACCATTTGTGAAGAATTGCTGTCTTAGTCAACAACTAAAGAAAGGATAGTGGTTGACCAGTTGAAGTCTGAAAGGAAGAATATTCCAGGCATAAGGAAGGGACAATATGGGTGAAAGCCCTGACGTGGGAAAGAAGTGTCTAATTCACAGAGCTTAAGGAAAGCCACTGTGACTAGGTCTTAAGGAATCAGGGCCCAAGACTCAGAATGAATGCCTGATATGCCATGTGCAAGACTTTGGAATTGTGTCCTAAGTGTGCTTGGATAGCTCACTGAAGGATGAAAAGGAAAGAAGTAACTGACCCAGGTATGTATTTTTCAAAGCTTAATCTGACTGCAGTTGGAAAATTTGTTAGGAGGAGAAATAAAAATGGAGAGAAAAAAACAAGTAAAATACCTTAGTGGGGATGGTGATTAAAGCAAAATGGTAGCTAATGAAAGGGTAAAAAATGAACATGATTTGAAATTTTGTTTTATAGGTAAATGGAGAAGACATGGTGATGTGTTGAACACAGTGAGCGTAGGAGAGAGAAAGAACTCCAGGGTTTCTGACATGAATTATTAGGTAGATTTACTGAAATACAAAGATTGGTAGAAGAACTAGTGAGTTTCAGCACTAGTTATGCCTATGCTGTCCCTTTGGATATTTCTTAGTAAACCATGAAATAAATGAGTAGCAAAAGAAAGCTGAGCTATAGTTATTGGCATGCTGTATAAAGTCAAGGGAGTTAAAATGAGTAAGATCAAACACTTCAGAACCTTAAAATTTAGAGCAGCCCAGTGTAAGACAAAACTTAATAATTATTATTTTGCAGAGAATCCAAGAGATGAAAGAGAATACTTCATTTATTTTTATTTTTTAATAATTATTTCTTTTGTTTACATTGCTATATTCATTTTAGGATATTGAAATCACTTGTCAGTCTGTATTTGCTTAACATCACACTCACCTAGAGTTCTAGTGCCCTTTACACCACTTCGATGTCTCCTTCCTTTCCTCCCCACCCAGCACTTTGGGAGACAGTCTTGCATCCTGTGAAATTTCTTGAGATATATATGTTGAATTGTTTTCTTTATATTCCACATTTGAGTAAAACTATCTTGTACTTCCCTTTTTTTTTTTTTTTTTCTGGATTATTTTGCTTAACATGATCACCTCCAATTTCACCCAGGTTGTTGCAAAAGGCCCATTGTCTTTTTTTAACAGCTAGTTAAAATTGCATAGAGTATACATATTGCAGCTTCTTTTTTCTCTGATGATGAGGGGTATAGAGAATTTTTTCATATGTCTGTAGGCCATCTGTCTGCCTTCCCTAGATAGGTTTCATTCATTTGAATGAGAATATTTTGAGAAGAAAGTCGGCAGCTATTTTTAATACCACTGTTAAGAATCAAGTTAACTGAAAAGTAGAAAAATGTCCCTCATAGCTCTTCATCCCCATCTCACAACCTTCCACTGGACTTCTTGATATTTGTTAAATTAATAGAGCTACCTGTGACCATGGTAATTTAGGGTGTTTATTTCCTATAGGCATGGTTATTGATAGAGTGTTCCTCATTCATTTTGTTTCACCCTAATGTAAATTTTTTTTAGTTCGGCCCAGATGATGTTAATGTGTGAAAGTAAGCTGTTGAAGAATACAAACATCTTGGAACTCTTTTCATTAAAGAAATTTTTTTCTTTTTGACAGAATGGCAAAGAAGTATAATATGAAATTAGTCTACAAAAAAACATTTCTGGAATTCTATGAAGAAAGGATTAAGAATAATGAAAATAAAATTCTGCTAAAACGAATGCAGGCCCTGGAGGTAATGATTTAGAAAAGGTATAGAAATTTCAGATCATGGTAAACCTGTTTGGCTATTTCTAAGATTTATTTCGAGGCCATATAAATACTAAATAGTAATACAAAATACACAAATTATTTGTAACTACTTTAAACTCTTCAGCCTCTGAGACAGAACTTGGTACAGAAAATGTCTATGGTGCAATCTCAGTAAATACATGATGAATGAATACTGCTGTTATCAAATTATATTTTCTAGGTAGTCCTGCTTTAATAAAGAATTTTCAGCCTTAGGATTATGACATTTTGGCCTGGATAATTCTTTGTATTGGATGTGTGTGTTTGTCTGAGTTTGAGGGTTTGGAGACATTGGGTACTATCCTGTGCATTGTAGGATATTCAACATCTCTGACTTCTGCCCACTAAATGTTACTAGCGTCTCTACTCCCATTTGTTACAGCCAGAAATGTCTCCAGACATTATTGCCAAATGTCCCCTGGGTGAAAAGTTACCCTGAGTTGAGAACCACTCTTTAATAATAACCACTCTTTAATAATAACCTAACCAAGGTTCAAGACAAGCTTATACCATGCATAACTTTGTTCTCTGGTGACCTTCTTGCAAGATTCCAATCTCTTTAGATTGTTGGTGCTGGGTCTACTTTAACTCTTAGACTCTCTGCGTCTCCCCTAGTTCAAGCAGAGTAGTCTGTATAAGCTTTAAACATTGCATAGCCATTGATTTGTTTTGTTCTTGTCTTTTATCAGTAGTTGATTGGATAGATAAATCTAAATTAGTCTTTGAGCATTTTTATTATTGATCAACAGTAATGTATTTATAAAATGGTCATTAAGCTGCTTTAGAGAGTTCATTTAATTTAAAATATTTTTAAACTACTTTAAGCATATTCTTATTTAGCTTCCTAATGAACCCATGAAATAGGCAAAGCAGCCACTTGTAATATTTTTAAATGGGCAATTTGAGACTCAGAGAGGAGAGATCACATGGCTATTAATGTTCAAATTTTCTTTAGTTTGTTCTTTTTCTTCAGTTTTAGTAGGTGGTTTCAAACCAAAGTCTTCTGTTTGGTTTACACCCCCAATTTTGAGTAAGAGAGTAGGTCCTCTAATTCCTGAATTGTCTTTTGAAGACAATAATCACTAAAGTGTTATCAATCTTTGTTCATTATATTTCCTATATTTTAGAATTAGGAATATTTGTAATTGCTGTATATTAAGAGGAGAGGCTTATTTTTATTTGTTTCAAGGGAGAGGTGAAAACTAGAAAAAATTCATAATCACCTTATGCATACATGCATCACATATACATGATTTAGTACTTCATTCTTATTTGATGGTGTTTTGCATGTGTAATGAATGATTCGTTATTCATACTTTGTCGTACTTTCCATTATTCATACTTTGTATGTAGGTAGTACATTGAGTTATGTAGTGTATTCAAAAATATATGTAGACAGTGGAATATGGGATAATAGGGCCCCCTTCAAAGATTTCGTGGTGTATTGAGGAGACAAACATACAATCGAATAATACAGTACAACATGAAAACTGAAGTAATAAAGTAAAGTGCAAGTCATACAACGGCCTTTCAAGAAGAAGGTCAAACTGTAAGAGTGAAGACGGAGAAGCATGAGAGAGCAGTGATGTTTGAGGAAACACTAAAAACTTTTGCTACATTTTTAGCACAGTGTTTCTCCAGTCTTTCTGCGCCTCCATTACTGCCCTCAAGAATGTGACTATCACTACAGCTCTCTGGGGACACAAGCAGTAGTAGCATGTAGTTTGAAAAACCCCTTTGATTTTTTTTTCAGTTTCGTCACCAAGTCATTCAATAGGTTTGTAAAGTACTGAGCAAGAGAGGACATGACTCAACAAGAGTTAAGTGTTGTTTGGGTGGTATATGCAGGATGGTTAGGTCACGGGCAGATGCTATTTCTTTTGCCAGATCAGAGATTTAAGTGGATCTCGATTCTAAAGATTTCTCTAAAAAGTTGTTTCCTGACACTGGCCCAGAGTTTCATCAATAGAACTAGTAAAACTTTGTTCTGCTCTCGGCACAGTAGAACAGAAGTAGCAAACCAAGGAGCTGTAGTTAGGAAATCCTGGCACCTGTTTTTCTTTTTGTCACCTGGGAACCATTCTGGAAAGATTACCGCTTTGATAGGAGATTCTTAAGAGTATGTACATTTTAGTAAATTTTTAAAAAGCGATCAGTTTTGCTGCTTTATAATTAGATGTTTTGTCTTTTTAAATGATCAGAGAAGAGAATCTAAATGTCCAGTGACAGTCAGATAATCACATGGAGGTGTCTTCTACTGATAAATTGAAAAAGTTACAACAGAATAGTTTGTCAGCCATTCAGATGAAAACTTTGAAACTTTGTGATGTCATGAATCTACAAGATGTGGGTTTTTAAAAATGTAGTCATAGCGAATGGTCTGTCTTATATCCCTTGTGTTAAAATAGGATAAGAAGTAACGTTTCTAATGGTAGTAATATGGAAGTCCAAAAGGCTAAAAGTACATTTTAAACATCAAATGGTTAAGTTTCCAATACTTGAGCATATGTAGGATGTTTACAAAGAAAAGGGAAAAAGGTAGACATTCTTGGATCATTTTCTTAAATTTATCATGGAGACCTGAGTCTAAGTTGTCTCCTTGCTACCTGATTATAATAAGACAAAGAAAGAAACTTAAAAGACTATATAAGCTTTGGACGCCCTGGTGCAGCAACAATTAGGTCAGTTACCTCAAAAGGAGCAAGCCATATACCCCGGGATTCAAATCCTGAGCACAGGGGTGGGGGTTGGGAGAGAGGGCTGGGACGAAGGGGGCATGAGACCACCAGTGTGAACAACTAAATAAAAGTCAAATAAAGATGCTTCCTCTTCATCTGCCTGCCTGCCTGCCTAATCGCTTTCTTTCCTGCCTTCACCTTGCCTTCAAAAAAAATAGAATATATGATCTTTGTATAGTAGATGTATGTTATGCTAAATATTTTATGTAAGTCTTTGTTTTGATAGACTTGTGTCACAAAGCACTTGTGTCACAAAGCACTGTGCTGCATAGCACAAAGCTTACTACTTAATATGAATTAAAATAATGCTTTGAATAAATATTTGACCAGCATATCTGTAAAAACATACCACTTTTTTGTGGGCCGTCTTCAGATTCTTAGGGGTATATGAACACTGCCTCTCTGCTAAATTATTTTCCGTATCTTCTTGAACTTGCAGAGTTGTCTGTTTGCTTGAGTTTTTCATATATATTCTTCCTAATTGCTGTTTATGCTTAACATATTGCTAAATCACTATCACGTAAAAATTAATATTTAGCCTTTTTGATAATACCTTTCTTCAGGTTTGTGTTTTAACAGAAAAAGCCTTTGAGAATCAGGAAGATGCAATTGTTTGCTGCTACATGATCAGTTTAGTCCATCTGTAAATATTCTATGATCATTATCAAATTTGACCAATAACAGCTGCTTTGTTAATTAAAAGAGAAATTCTACCATTTTTTTTTTTTCCTATTTCAAAAGCTATTGTGTAGTTTGTATTCCTAAATTAATACTTAGGTATTATTGTCTTACTTTATTTCGGTGATTTAATATGTTTTATTCTGAATTGTAAATTCAATGTGATATCTTAACTAGGAATTTAACTTGGTTCCCTAGCCGTATCCTGCAAATGAGGATTCTAGACTTGCCTCTGAGAGGATGGATGACTATGAACATGCAGCAAAGTACATGAAGAACAGTCAAGTAAGGTTGCCTTTGGTAAGTTTTCTTTTTTTTTAAATCATTTTTAAAATGTTTTATAGAAAAAAATTTAGAAAGCATATGTTGTATGGAAACTTAGGAAATTATATTACTGAATTGTAGTGCTTGAGTTCACTGAGTTACAAATCAGATACTCATTAGTCTGTTTCTCCTATGTTATAATGCCTTTATAATGATAGAACATGGACTAAAATTGTTTCAGTGAACTGAAAATGGAGTTCTATATCTAAGGTTTTAAGAATGGAGAAAAAGTTGTTGGCTTCATTTGAAAGTTTCCTTTTAATATTTTATCTTAATGTAGGCACTACTGATTTACAGTGTCCCATAGATAATTTAGGGGCTCATGAACTGAGACAGGTGAAAGTTAATATCTTCATTTTCACTGACTTCCCTATGGAAGTTTACATTTTCTTTAATCATGAAAGTAGCAGTGCCACAGGAACATTAGCTATAGCTGTGACTTTGTCATCAATAAAAACTCAGTTATTTGTATAACACATTTCTGCTGACATAGAATATTTACACTCATCCCTTCAAAATTGCATTAGCTACTAGAATTGCTACTGTATCTTATAGTCAAGGTATATGCAAAGTAGCGTGTATAACACTATATAGTAAAATATGTTTTAATGTTTTGGCAACTTTATTTTATATGATATGCAATTTTGTGACTCCTTTGTAAAAATAACAAAATTTCTTTCCATTGTATAGTGCTATTTGATGTTTTAATATAGGCTTTTTTATTTTTATTTTCCAACTTAAAAATATAATATAGATAGCTTTTCCTATTTCATACACACATGGCTTCCTTCTTTACTCAAAATCAGCATGTTAGCAAATTTGGCAGGGGAGCAAAAGTGGTAAGAATATGGCATTAAAGGCTAATATCATTGGTTACTTTTATTTGTTCAGATCATAATAATACAGTAACTGTACATGTATTTACAGTGATGGTGGGGTTGTCAGGGTACCTCCATGATTGAAAAATAAGTATGTATGTACTTTCATATCCAACCTAAATTTTCTTTCTTTTTAATTGTAGGGAACCTTAAGTAAATCAGAATGGGAAGCTACAAGTAAGTATATCATCAATGTAGATTTACTGACATAAGATTGTTTTTTAAATGATCATTAAAATCTGAAGCTTGAGAATTTTTCAACACCTTAGGTTGTATCTGTGTTTATATTTACGCAAAATCCCATGCACAACTGTTGAGTGCTAAGAGAAAATATATACAGAATGTTGCTTAACTTTCACAAACTTTGTTAAATATTTTCATTGCCTACTCATTACTGCATATATCTTTATGTCAAATTTCTATTGGAAATTTGGGGTTATAGCTCACTTCTATGTATTTTTATTTGATTTTGGCCACTCTGATGTTGACAACAAAGGCATAATAAGTACTGGAACATTAAGTGAAGCAGTAGTGAACAGGTTATTTTAGAAGAGTGATTGTAGACAGGCATGATGCGGAAACATTCTGAAGTAAAGAACTGTCTTTGGAAGAGAACTCAGACTCTGGCACATCTGTAAACTTCTATGGTTCTTCCTCAGATGGCTATTAAGGAAGTCAGCACCAGAGCCTCACTGTTAGGTGATGCTAATATGCTCATATGCTTTTTCTGAGGGCTTAATAATTTTCACTATTCATTTAAACATTTGTTGATTATGTTAAAGTCACAAGTGGTAATTAGTGACAATCCAGTTAATAAAGATTGAATATTGACTTACATAAAATTCTGTGAAAGGACTTTGAGGGATTTAAAAAAAAAGGTAAATGAAAGAAACATACACAAATGAATGTATTACTTGGTAAGCCATTTTCAGTGCAAACCTGACTATACTAGGAAAAATAGGTAAAGGAGATGTTAATGAAAACTAATGAAGTGTGGGAAATAATAATAGTTATTACTGAATATTTAACATGTGCCACTCTATTCTAAGCTTTTCATTTGGTGTAGTTCATTTAACCCTCACAGTCTTAGATTACTATTATATCTCCTTTTCACAGGTGAGAATTCAGTTAAAAACCTTGGCTGTGGTCACAAAGCTAACTCAGATGGTCCATACTTGTAACCAAGGTGTCACAGAAAACTCATGTGAATAGAAAATGTCTTAGAACTTGCAGAATTGTTTAAAAAGGAAAAGGAAAGAAGACAAATAGTGTATTTGTTACTAGAAATGAATTGGAGGTTATATTAGAGATAACTTTATTTGGCTGAAAAATTGAACCTATGCATTTTATTACTTTCCCTAGAGTAGAGATGGGCCAGCTATCTTAGGCATCCCATCGATGCAAGAGTATGGTGTAAGGAATGAACTTTGGTCAGGGGTTATTATCCACAGTATTGACTGTAGCTTAGAATTGTATTTTTATTTTGTTTGTGGACTTTAGTAGTAACATACCAGTGAGGAATTAGATGACCCCAGAGAGTTGAGGAAGAGGTGACTTAGAGTTGTGAGAAGTAGTAAGAAAGGAGCAGCAGCCTAAATGCAGGGTCTAGCATTTCTGGATCAGGCTGCCTTTTCCAGGCTCTCCAGGCATTGTGGCCTAGAGAGAATCTTACCTGGTGTCACAGTATAACAAGTATAAGAAGCTGTATTTTAAACTCCTCTTGGTCTCTTAGTTAAGGTCTTATTAGAGCCTGCTGCTCTCTAGTAGGTGCTTAAAATGTGGAAATGGAGAACTGTTGCTGGTTTGCTTTGAGTAGTAGTTCAAGATTTATTTCTGTAAATCCCAATTGAAATGCCTCCATAGATGACATTTTTTATTATGATTGAGAATTTTTGAGTTAGAAAGAAACCAATCTGATATCATACTCTATCTTAATGGCTTTAATGACAAAGGATTAGGACAGGACAGAAATTCTGGGTTGTTTGCAAGTTGTGTTTCAGGTGGATCTGTCAGATTGGACTATGGAAAGATCACTTGGAATGAGGGGCTGCCCTGTTCTGTCCTGTGACACGTTCAAGAATGCTTTGGACTGCTTTGCTTCCTTATCCTCTAGAAGAATCTTCAGTGTTGATGATCACTCTCCCTCTTCTGTCATCTCTACAGCCAGCCATGTTTTATTTCTCCTAAGAGAAATTGGGAACTAGTGGATAAGGAACAAAGAATAGCATGACCAAAGTAGTGTTTTGGGAAGATTGGTATGGTATTCCAGTGCCAATTGGGTTGGAAGGGCAGAAAACTACAGGATCAGGAGGCTGTTAGGTAGTCTGCCATGGTTCATGTATTGCCTGTTCAAAATTTCACTCAGGGTAAGGATTCCAGGTACATGTCCTATTATCTTCATTTTAAGATTTGTAATTGTTTCAGGTATTTTCTTAACATAAAAATTATTGGTATCTAATTAGAAGATGTAATAGACTTACAAAGTGTGATTCAGACTGGGGAAACATAATAGCATTTAGAGATAACTTTGAATCAAAGCAGGAATATTTAAGGGAGAGTAATCTCGGGGCTGGATAACTGTAGGAATATCTCATTGGGGCCAGATAAATAATATCTCTAAGCATTAATTATCATGTGGCTTTTGACTCACCTGATGCTCCAACACAGCAATTGGATAATTGGTTAAATTTTAATGTGCGTGTTGTATATGTTCCTTGTAATCCTTATTTGATATTTCCCCCCTTGTTTTTCTGAATAGAAAACTTAGCACTGCCAGTAATACTCATGGTAGTGCAGTTATTCAACTTATGTACCTCACTCCATGTAAAATTTGTCTTAAGATTTTTGGAGTTTAATTTATTTGCTTTTATGCTTTTAATTTTCTTATCTCAAGTTGTTTTAGAGAGTTTTAGAGTTTTTGAATTAATTTTCTCAAGGGCTGTGATATTACTATTAGAGGAAATGGATTTTTTTAAGTAAATACTTATGATCCCATATTTGCTTAACTAACAAATAATTGAGGAATCTTGAAAACACTGGCATTTTTCTCTTTAAAGACTGTTTTAGAGTCTACAAATTTTCACCAGATTATGAACAGGACTGAAGTTGTTATTTTTACTTTGAGGTTTTGAGAAGCCAAACTCTTAACTAATATTTTTATTTTCCAGGTATTTACTTGATTTTTGCGTTTGAGAAGCAGCAGTGAGCACATATACAATAGTACCACGGCAGCTGTGCTTCACCTAGATTTGAATGACCCATCTTAGATAGATTTGACAACTTTTCTATTTGTTTAATTATTCTAAATAAGCAGAATGCTTCCAGAAACTCTTGTGTATAATTCAACATTTGTTCTCTGTGATAGACAAACACATGTGTGTGTATGTGTGTGTGTGTGTATGAATGAGTTGGGCATTGGGATATTGGGTGTTGGGACATTTATCTTTAGAAGTCTTATTTTTAAGAATTCCTTTTGCCTCTACTTGCTTGACTCATAAAAATTATATGACCTGTTAAAGCCACTGAACTCTTTTCTTGGTGCCCTGATTTATTCAGTGTGTTTATAGTATTAAATTTATTGCTTTTGTAGATTTGGTGAGGGAGCAGACTGGTCTGCTGGCATGTGTGCTTATTTCCATAATGTTGTTATGTAATATTATTTGAGATTAAATGGATTTTCATTCAGAACTGTATATGTGTTCAATATCTATTGCTAAAATTTTAAGTTTAAACCTAAATTTTAGATGTGCATAGACGTTACCTAGAATTTAGCCAGTTATTTCATTATAAATAACTGTTACTTTATTTGCTAATGTAATGCAGTTCTGGAACTGGATAGAACATTTTAGATGCCAGCATAGAATTGTTTTGAATTTGTTGGGCTTTCTCTTTAAGAATTTCCTCCATAGCAATTAATGTTTGTAGTTATCAGGAATGTAATTAGATTTGCCTTTCTTCAGTGAACAAAAATGGCAAAAATGCCATTCTCAAAATTTAATGAAAACCTGTTGAACATTTCACTCTGATTTATATATGGGACTATGAGAGGAGGATGTGACTAAAGGAAACTGACTGATAAACTTCAGATTTAATTCTCCCTGATGTTAGATCTGACTTACTGGCACTTTGTGCTATAGATTTGTTAACACCTTAGTCCCAAAGAGAAGCAGTACTTCTCCTTGTGTTATAACACTCTTCTTTGTACAGTAGAGTCAGTATCTTATCATCATTTAGAATTTGTATTTGTTATTTCAGAACCATTACAGTGTTAGCCCTGACTTCTTGTTTGATGACTTTTCCAAAACTGACAGGTGAAAATGTTGTCCATCTCTGTGTAGAAAAATTACCAGTTTTCAGATGTAAAGGAAAACTTAACAAAGCAGATTCTTTTGCATATTCTTTTTTAAATAAGTTAATTACTTGATTCATAGTTTAAAAAGACATTGCTTTCTATAATTTTCCAGAACTTGTTTAAAAAGTGTAGTCTCAATTTGTTCATAGTGTTAATAGTGTTAGTGTTAATAGTACACATTTTTTAGCAGTAGGATGGGAATTACCTAATTTCTATTCCTTCTCTAATGTCAATCTCCTGTTACCAGTTTAAGAAAATTGACTGTTTTTGCCTTAGTGATAGTTTGACAGAAGTCATTTGAGAAAATAAATAATAGTACAGCTGACTGTGGTAACTGCCGTTAGTTAGCTGAGATTTGGTAACAGTACTAGGAGCTGTGAGGATAGAAAGTTCTTAATATTACATATTCAGATTCATTTTAGCTCTGGAGGAAGTGCCAAAAAGTATTTTGATAGTTTGGTAGAATATGAAAAGCTTACTTTTTATTTCCTATTACTATTCTTATTTAATAGTATTCTAAGCAAATAATAAAGGGTTTTTTTTAGCCTCCTGCCATTGCCAATCCATGGATAATTTGAAGAACAAAGGAATCCTCCAAAAGGTGGAATAGTTGGTAATACCAAGCAAAGAGTAAAGAAATCTGCCTGGTGCCTTCAGTGGGTAGACCAGGAGCACAGAGAGCTACTGTGCATCTGTGCAGAGTTCTACATGCCAGGTCAAATGGCAAGCTACTTGAAGCAGTTATACCAGTTGCCTTTTCCTTTTAGCTTTATTGGCTTTGTTGCCATTATTGTTCTTTTGGTGTGTCCTGCTGATGTCTAGTGTTTGAACAATGATTCAAATAGAACTGTTGGGAAACAGCAGTCCCCGCCCACTCTCTCCCATCAGTGAAAGCATAAATGCCACAGTCTTACTGTTTGGTGGTGTTCTACTCAAGACCTGTAACTGTTAAAAAGAGGAGTGTGGCTTTTCACTGTCAATGATATATGTAAGTGGTTCATAGCAGTGACTTCTGGACACTTCCAGACCTGCCAGTTTATCTTCTGAGGATGAAAATAGAACTGAAAATTAAATTAGCCATTTGTGGAAGACATCAGCTGAGATTAATAAGATTCACCTGGGGACATTACTGAGTTATGGTCTAATTAAGAATGCTCAAATTGGATTGCTTTCAGCTGCATCTAGAGTAGAGGTGTCATATCCTGCAGGTATAGTGACTGTTCTTCCAGTGCCTACCAAACCTCTGGTTCTAGTGTGAATCGCAAAAAAAAAAAGTTGCCTTCAGGTAGAGAAGGCACTGATTAGAGACTTTTACTTATTTTAACTAATCTGTTTAATAACTGTAGATTATCAGTACAAAATTTCCTAACCTCCCTGCCAAACTTTTAAAGTAAGGAAATATGATAGCTCTCCAAATTGATTTTAATAGGGCCTTAAAGCAGAGGTGTACATAGCTTTGAAGCAGGGCATGATGTTGATTAGCAGTGGATAGAGAGAAACGTGTTGGCAGCTGTCAAATGTCCATATCTCCGATCTACTTATTCCCAGTTCACAGTTCCCCTGCTGGAAGTCTATTCTTTAACCTTTTTGAGCTTATTACCATTATGTTATTTTGATATGTTTTCAAGTATCCTTGTAATGGAGATTTAACTACTTGGTAAATCTGCCTACAGAGAGAAAATGCCATGAATTCTAGCTACTGGATGTTTTTCCTTTGATGATAAATTTGTCTACCTTAGGTTTCATATATATCATGGACCAGTCACTGCTGAGGTCTGTATAGAAGTTCAAAGTACAGGCTACATTCAGGGACAGGGACCTAAAATAAAAGCTGTACCAGAATGCTTATGGTTACTAGCCCTTTGGGAAGCATAGGTGTATGATGTTACCACCTCCTGGTTGCTGTTACAGCAAATACTTTACAATGATTAGAAATTTCTTCATTTCCTGACAGCAACATCCCTGATTCTTTGTAGGCAATCAGTGAAGTGGCTGCTACACTTTATTTATTAATAGACTTTAACTGATTATATAGGACAGGGACTGGGAGACTGCCAGCTTTTCTCCACTTTGTATTCTCACTTTCTCCTCTGCTCCCATTTATCACTAAAGCTCATTACTGCAGTCAACACTGAGCAAGTGTGGGACATGCTGTCATACTCACAGCTTGGTGGTTGGGACTTTTGAGTCAGTCCCTAAGCCCTCTGCATCCTAGACTCATCCTGAACCACTTTTCTAAATGTTTAGCACATGTTAACTTATTTTGATCCTTAAGCAACTATGTGACATAAACATATCCCTAGCTTAATGATAAACTGAGCCACAAAGAGGACAAACTTGAGCAAGGCAGAGCCAAGACTTGAATACCACACATTCCTCTTCTCCAAGTCCAGCCTGTACTCCAAATGCATGTTACTTAACTTCCAGGAGTATCAGAAAGGCCCAGATGACTCCTCACCTTTCTACTACCTGCAACTTGAAGTGTTAACTACTTGAGCTCCATCCTTTTGACTCAAAACATTGATACTTATATGTTCCCTGAAAGGAGCATGCATTCCTGAGTAAGACTGGGTCAGAGAGAGCAGTAGGGCACTTGAAGAGGATAGGAGAGGATAAAAAGTGAATAAGCAGGCAGGAAACCAAAGACAGACTTAAATTTCATAATTGGTAGAACTTCAGGAAGCAGATTTGTAGGAAATCTACTCTGTGGGAAGGTTGTGTGTCCTCTTCCCACCCTCACCATTTAGAAATGTAAGGAGTTAAAAATGCAGTGTAAAAGAGGAGAGGCCAAGAGAGTATTAATTTCTTCCATCTGAGTTGATTATCCAGGCAAAGACAAATCATTTTAACTTTTTATTGACATGTAACATACATAAACAAGTTAGTAATTATTTTTCATAAGGGAACACAATCAGCCTCCCATGGAAATCCCTTCATAACTTCCAGTTTACTACTACACCAAGGGGAACCACTCTTGACTTCCAAGAACATAAATGTTTCTGTTTAGGGACATATGAATGGATGGAATCAACAGTTATTCTGTATCTGGCCACTTTTGCTCAACCTGCTTATGAAATTGTATGTATATGTACATTATTAATTTTCATGACTAGTAATTCCTTATGTGAATAAACCATATAGTTTATGTGATGGATGTTTAGTTCTTTTCTAGTTTACGAACTGTTAGTAATAATGCTTCCTAAAATATTATATGTGAATTTGGGTGTATTTAGGTACACATTTCTGCCTAGTAGTGGAATTGTAGGATCCCAGTACATACATCACGTTCAGCTTTATTAGGCACTGCCATTTTCCAAAGTTTCATCTGCCTCCAGTTTTTGCCAAGACTTGATTATGGCTGTCTGCTATTTTATGCTGGAAGGTATATAGTAGTATCTCACCATAACTTTGGTTTTCATTTCACTGATTATTATTGAGATTGAGAACTTTTCATATGATGAACTTATTGGTCTTTGTCCTCTTGTGAAATATCTTTTCAAATTCTTGCCCATTTTTCTATAAAGTGGGCTATTTACTGGTTTTTTTCAGAATATTCTAGATAAAAGTCTTGTTGAATATATTGTGAGGATATATTTGATAAAAAGTTCTTAATGCAGTTCAGTTTACCAGTATTCTTGATAATTAGCACATTTTGTTTAAAAATCTACTCAAGGTTTACAAAGGGGTTCTATGTTTTTTTATAATTTTTTTAAAATTTTACCTTTTACATTTAAATCTGAACTCTTACTGAACTTTTTTGGTTAATGTGACATAGGATTTCCCTTATGGATTTCCAGATGTCCCGTTTATTGAGAAAAATTATCCTTCCCTCATTTTTTACCTTTGTCATATATGAGATGATCATATATATATATAGATACATGATTTGGCCTGCTTCTAGGCTCTTGGTATCCTTGCATCAATACCTCACCATCTTAATTATATCTTTATAATGGGTCTTGATAATAATAGGAGACAAGGACAGCTTTAGCTTGTTAATTTAACAAAGTGGAGAGTGATACATAATGCTATGATATGCAGAGTGGGGAAAATCGATTTTCTAAAGTCAATGGAAGGTCACAAGGGGATTATATGAATAAGGTCATCAACTTTGTTTATAAAAGATAAGGGTGAGCAATGATACTGAACAATCCTATAAACAACTTGACTGAAATGAGATTTATACCACACTTCACCCAGCAACAGCAAAATGTATGTTATTTTTTAGGCATATTAAAGTCATACAAAGTATTTTTCCTAGTATAACAGTTGAATCAAATCAATAGAAACAAATTTGGGGTATGTTTGGTACTTAAAGTATTTGGAAAATAAACCAAAAATTTCATAAGGAAATCACAAGGAAAATCAGAAAATATTTTTACATAAGTGGTCACCTAGTGGATAAGGCCACCTGACATGGCCCACATATATCCCAACCAAGGATCCATGTTCAAGACTCGGCCAAAATAAGCAACCAAGATGAACAACTAAATAAGTTTCTTTTCTTTTTCTGCCTGCCTACCTTCATTCCTGGCTGCATGTTTCCTTTGAAAAAAAAACATCAGTATGTATGGGATGAAGCTAAAGCACTGCTTAGAGGAAACTGTAACTATAAACACCTACAATGGAAAAGAATAAAAATATCTCAACTGTGTAACAAACTTCCACTTATGTAGTTAGAGGTGGGATAAGGGAGAGAAACAAAGTCGAAGCAAGAAGGAAAGAAAAAATTTGCTACAGAAATCAATGACAACAAGAAAATGAAAATATTTTTTCTTATTTTGTTCAAGCGATATTGCATTTCAACATTAACTTGTTTTGCGGTATACAAAATGACATTTTTACATTTACATATAACACAGTATGTTTACCAAATATTCCCCTTTTTTTGTCTCCCCTCATTTATGGTTAATTCCCTATATCAGTTTCCCTACCCGTCCCCCATCACTTTGGTACCCTTTTGATTTCCCTTTTTGTATTCCACTACTGAGAGTCCGTAGTTGTTTGGAATAGTTCTCTTTGTCTTTTAACTTTACTGTTTAATTTATGAAACTGATTTATTTTCTACCTTTATATAGACATCATATGAGTGCTGTCATACATGTGATGTTTTTCTCCTGGCTTATCTCACTAAGCATAATTCTCTCCAACTTCACCCATGTGTTGCAAATGGCAGCATATCTCCTTTTTTATGGCCACATAGTCTTCCATTCTATATATATTCCACATCTTTATCAACTTGTCCGTTGATGGGCATTTAGGCAGTTTCCAGCTATTAGCTATTGTGAATGAATAGTGCTACAATGAACATAGGGTTGCATATATCACTTCAGATAAGTGATGCATTTTTCAAGTAAATGCCCAGTAAGGGAATAACTAAATCATATGGAATCTCCATTCTTAATCCTTTAAGGACTTCATACTGCTTTCCAAAGTGATAGTACCGTTTTATGTTCCCACTAACAGAATTACAGTTCCCTTTTCTCCACATACTTTGCAGCACTTGCTTCCTTTTTTTTTTCTCTTTTTGAATAATAACCATTCTTACTGGTGTGAGGTGATAACTCATTGTTCTGATTTGCATTTCCCTGATGCTAAGAGAAATAGAGCATCTTTTCATGAACCGGTTAGTCATTTGTATGTCTTCCTTGGAGAGGTGTCTATTAAGGTCATCAGTCCATTTTCTGATTGGAGTGCTTGCTTTTTACAATTTTGTATGTTCTTTGTGTATTTTATATATTAACCACTTATCCAAGGTGTGAAAGGCAAATACCTTTTCCCAGTCAGTTGGATGCCTTTCTGTTTTTATGTGAGTTTCTTTTGCTGTGTAGAAGCTTTTTAGTTTTATGTAATCCCATTTGTTTTAGATTTTATTTGCCTTGTGACTGGGAGTTGAGTTCCCAAAAATATCTCTTAAGTCTATATCCAATATGTTTGCCTGCGTTTTCTTCTATGTATTTGATGGTTTCTGGTCTTATGTCTAGGTCTTTAATTCATTTCGAGTTAATTTTTGTGTATGGTGTTAGGCAGTTTTCTAGTTACATACAACTTCTGCATGTGACTGTCCAGTTCTCCTAGCACCACTGCTTGAAGAGGCTGTCCTTGTCCCATTGTAAGTGTTTGACTCCTTTGTCAAAAATTAGATGTTTATTTGTTTCTGGGCTTTCAATACTGTTCTCCTGATAACTATTTTTATACCAATACATTCTGTTTTAATTATTACTTTGTTGTAGACTTTGAGTCGGGAAGCATGACTCCTCCGTGTTGGTTTTTTTTCAATCCTGGGTTTTTGCTGTCCTGGGTTGGTTGTTCCAAATAAATACCACTATTTTTGTGTGTTCTATGATGGTGAAGAATGTCTTTGGAATCTTGACAGGGATAGCATTAAATCTGTATATTGCCTTGGGCAGTAAGGCCATTTTAGTTATGTGAATTCTTCCAGTTCATGAGCATGGGATATCTTTCCATTTATTTGCATCATCATCTATTTCTTATAATAATGTCCAGTAGTCCTCATTGAACAGGTGCTTCACTTCTTTGGTTAAGTTTATTGCAAGGTTTTTCATTTTTCCTTGATGCAATTGTTAATGGAATTGTTTTCTTCAGTTCTCTTTCTGTGTTTTCATTGCTGACCTACAGAAATCCGACATATTTTTAATACTAATTTTGTAGTCAGACACTTTACTGTATTTACTTACTATTTCTATAGCTTTTTTACCTGAGCATTTGGGTTCTCTATACATATTATGTCATCTGTGAATAGTGGTAGCGTCTCTTCTAACTTTCCTATCTGGATACCTTTTATATCTTTTTCTTGTCTAATTGCACAGGCCAGGATCACCAACACTATATTAAATATTAATGGTGAAAGTGGACATCCTTGCCTTGTTTCTGATCTTAGAGGAAATTCTTTCAGTTTCTCTCCATTGAGTACAATGTTGGCTGTGGGCTTGTCATATACAGCTTTTATTATGTTGAAGTACTTCCTTCTATACCTATTTTTGGACTTTTTTTTACATAAAACTGTTGAATCTTGTCAGATTTTTTCTCTGCATCTATCAAGATGACTGTGTTTTTTGTCCTTTTTTATTGATTTAGTGTATCACATTTATTGATCTGCCTATATTGAACCATCTTTACATCCCTGGAATAAATCCCACTTGATCATGGTGTATGATTCACTTTATGCATTGTTGAATTTGGTTTGCTAGTATTTTCTGAGAATTTTTGCATCAATATTCACTAGGGATATGATCTGTAGTTATATTTTCGGGGCTCTCTTCATCTGGTTTTGGAATCAGCGTAATATTGACAACATAAAAAGTGGAAGTTTTCCAACTTCTATATTTTGGAACACTTTAAGTATTGGTATTAATTCTTCTTTGAATGCTCTGTGGAATTTATGGGTGAAACCATCTGGCCCAGGGCCATTGTTATTGGGAAGGTTTTTAATTGCTGTCAATTTCCATGCTTGTGATTGATCTGCTCATGATTTCTAGTTCTTCTTGGTTAAATTTTGGTATATTGTACAATTCCACAAATATGTCCCTTTCTTCTAGGTTAGTCAGATTGTTGTACATAGTATTTTCTTATACTCCAGTGTATTTCTGTTGTATCTGCTGTGATTATTCCTTTTCCTTTCTGACTCTATTTATTTGTGTTTTCTCTGTTTTGTCAGTTGGACTAGTGAACTATTTTGTTTATTCTTTCAAAAAACAAGTTTTGGTTTCATTAATTTTGGAAGTCTTTCTGATGTCTCTTTCATTGATTTCTTCCCTAATATTTATTATTCTCTTCCCTCTACTGGACTTAGTTTTCTGTTTTCTTCTTTTTCTGTTCCTTTAGGTGAAAGTTCAGGTTTTTTATTTGTGATTTTTGTGTGTGTGTGTGAGGTAGGGTTGTATTAATTTTCTTATTACTGCTTTTGCTGCATTTTATAGATTCTGATATAATCTGTCTTCATTTTCATTTTATTCCAGGTATTTTTCCAATTTCTTCATTAATTTCTTTACCCAATGGTTGCTCACAATATGTTGTTTATTCCCTACTCTTTTGTGGTTTTCTTCGCCCTTTTTTGATTGTTGTATAGTTTGATGCCATTGTGATCTGAAAAGATTGCTAGATATGACTTCAGTCTTTGAAAATGTATTGAGACTTGTTTTGTGTGCCAGAATATAGTCTATCCTTGAGAATGTTCTCTGAGCACTTGAAAAGAATGTATAGTCTATAGTTTTGGGGTGAATTATTCTATATATGCCTGAAGGTTCAGATCTGTTTTATCATTTAAAGATATTGTTTCTTTATTGATTTCCATCTGGGTGATCTTTTACTGAAGGAGGAGTACTGAAGTCCCCTACTATTAATCTGTTGCTGTCAGCATCTTTATTTAGATTTTAATGTTTATAATATATTTGGGTCTCCTGTATGGGTGCATATATGTTAATAAGTGTTGAGTCTTTTTAATTGATCCCTTATCATTATCTAATGTCCATCTTTTATCTTTTTAAATTTTCTTTGGTTAACAGACTACTTTATCTGATATGAGTATAGCCCTTCCTGCTCTTTTGGATTCACCGTTGGCTTGGAGTACTGTTCTCCATCCATTCAGTTTAAGTTTTGCTTCTCTCTTGACCTTTGAATAGTTTCTTTCAGACAGCATATAATTGGGTTTTGCTTTTTAATTCATTTCGCCACTCTGTGCTTTTTGATTAGTGAGTTCAGTCCGTATACATTTACAGTAATTATTGACATTTGAGAGCTCACTACTGCCATTTTGATTTTTGTTTTCTTGTTATGTTGATCTATTTGTCACTTTGTTTATAGTTTTGTAAAGTTTATTCTCTTTGGTTTGACAGTAGAGCCTCAACATTTCTTGTAGTTGGAGTCTTCATGGTTAAAAACTCAGCTTGCTTGGCGGGAATAAAACATTTGCCCTTCAAATTTGAGAGTTTTTCAGTAGATGGTATTCTTGGCTGGCACTTTTTATCTTGTATGTTGAAGACACTATTCCATTCTCCTCTAGCCTGTAGAGTTTCTGCTGAGAAGTCCTTGAGATTAGTCTGATAGGAGAAGCTTTATATGTTACTTGCTTTTTTTCCTCTGGCTACCTTTAGGATTCTTTGTCTTGGGTTTTTTATAGTTACACAATTATGCATCTTGGTGTAGAGTTTCGTTTTTTTTTTTTTTTTTAATTTATATAGTTGGGTGTTCTGTCGGCTTCATTGACCTGTATGTTCATTTCTTGTTCTAGGTTTGAGATATTTTCAGCAATTATTTTCTTAAAATAATTGCAGTTTTTTCCTCTTTCCTTCTTTTTCTCTTCACCTTCTGGGATAGCCAGTATTCTAATGTTGCCTTTCCTGATGGTGTGAGATAATTCTCTGAGTTTCTCTTCATTTTTTTTTTTGTTGTTGTTGTTTTTAATTTCTCTTTTTTCCTTTTCCTGGCTCCTTTCTGCATTACTCTCCTCTATATCACTAATCCTTTCCTTCATTTGGGTTATTCTATTTCTGTGGCTCTCTATATTATTTTTAGTTTCATTAATAATCTCCCTTAAATCCTGTATCTCTTAGTTTCTTTCTGTAGGACTTTAATTTCGACCTTTTGTTGCTTTATTATATGCTTGAGATCCTTGTTTTGTTTATCTGAATTTTCTTTTAACTCTCTGAATTTGTTTATGATCGTCACCTTGAATTCTTTATCTGTTAGAAAGAACCATTCCTCCATACCATCAGAGTTCATTTCTTGTGAGTTGCTATTTTGTCGTGTTTACATTTCTTGAGGTTTCAAGGTGTATTGTATTTTTTTACCCCATGATATGGATTCTTATTGATCAACTGCTATTTTTTTCTGCTAGGGGGGCACAATTTTTAACATATATTTTTGTCTCTTACAGGCTTCCATAGTTTTTTTTTGCTCTGTCAGGGAGTGAAGATCACTGCTGGGCGACGGAAGGGCATGGGGCAGGGGA
>RJWH01006463.1:0-54511 GCA_004363575.1 Solenodon paradoxus
CTGCACGTCCTTCGTTCCAGTGTGTGTGTCTGTCAGTGCGGATCCCCGGGTGGCCTGCTGAAGCCTGGAAACCACCAGGCTAAGGTAAATAAACCTCATGTGATTTGTGCAACTTCTGTTTGTCTCCTGTGTAATTTATGCTCGGCCGAAATAGATATTAAGTACCTTGGGTCGTACGTATAAGCCCAGTCCAATAGGATTGGCAGAGGCACCCTTGGTCACCTGTGCTTACGTCCCTAAAGGAGTTAATGGGACACAACTGCAATGTTTGATGTGGCTCTTTTGAATTCAGATTCTCCTCCACGTGTTTTCTGGTGTGTTTGTTTCTTTTTGTCATTCCCACCAGTAGGTTGTCGCTTTCATAGCCTACATCTTAGCCACCTGATCCTCAGAGAGGACTTTTTTTTTTTTTAACTTTGCAATATGATCACTGAAGAAATTGGGTCATTTGTCCTTTATCAAGTTTCTCACTGAATTTGGCTGAGTAGGCTCCCATGGTTTCCAATAAACACATTCTCTGAGACCTGTATTTTCTCTACATGAGTAGTTGTCACATTTAGGGTGATTACCTTTTTTACAACTACTATCAGAGAACAGGAGTCAGTTATCTGTCTTTAAATGAAGCCAGTTGTCTTCATTTTCATATTGGTTACCATTGGTGATTTCAAGCTAGATCCATTCAACTTTGATTTTAAGCAGATGGTTCTGCAATTGTCCCTGTACAATTGATAGGATAATTCCCCTTTTCTCTACTTATTTGAAATGTGTTTTTACCATATGCCAAATTTCCAAGTGTATTTGAGTTTATTTCTGGACTTTCTGGCCTAGTCCCGTTCTCTATCCGACTATTTTAACTGTATCTTTATAATATGTTTAATATCTGAGAGGGCTAAGTCCTTTGCTCTCACTTAAAAAAAAAATTTTTTTTTCAAGGAAAAGTACAGACAGGAATGAAAGTGAGTAGGCAGGCAGTTAGAAAGAGAGAGAAGGAAGAAGTATTTTATTTTTCTTTAGTTGTTCACATTGGTTGTCCGCCTCAGACCCAGGATGTAAAACCTGGGTCCTTGGGATGTACATGGGCTATGCTCCTTTGGAGATGGCTGGCCTAACCACTACTCCACCAATTGTCATGCCAATTGTCACATTTTCTAAAAATTCTCTGACAATGTTGTTGGTTATTTTTCCAAATGAATTTTAATAATCCATTTATCTACTCCTCTCTTGCTCTTTTTATGTTTCATTTCTCTACTGGGCTCACACTAAAGTTGCAGTTCTACTTGATTGCTTTTTGATAGTCTTCCTATATAAAATCATACTTTTTTTTTTCACTTCATCTTTATAACATCTCTAAAAGGTAGGGTCTACTGTTATTGCTATTTTATAGATAAAGGAACGATATAACTTGCTTCGAGTCACACAAACTATTAGGAGTAGGACTTGCCAGACTGGCCTGACATTAAGCTTCTGTTCCCAAACAGACTCCCAGAGACGGACACAGCCAGCTCCTCTTTGCATCTTGCTATTTAGCAGTTGTCTGACTCCAAATCCTTGTGTATCCTGCTGCCTTGTTCAACTGCCTGCTCCACTCTGTCTCTTGCACTGGACAGTTTATCAGCAAAGCCAGGCTTTTAGATGAACCCTGGCAGCTCAGGGGTTAAGCTCAGGGTTTGCAGCCTGGGACTGCATGAAAGTTAAAAAGAACAACTAAATAAATAAAATGCTTCTTCCTCATCTCTCTTCATTCTTGCCTGTTGCCTGCCTGCCTGCCTTCCTCTTTAAAAAATAAGTACATAAAAAGCCAAGCTTTAAATGAATGATGCGTAGACAGTGCCATGTAAGAGGTGAGGGTCACACAGGGCTGAGGCAGTTGGGGAGAACTTTCTAGAGGAAGGAAAGCTTAAGGTAGACTTTCAAAGTTCAAGCCATTTGGATGGGTAGAAAGGACTGGAAAGCAGCCCCAGCAAGGACAAGTGCGTGACCCAGTTCCACAGCTAATGTGGAAGTACTGATGGTGATGAAAGGGTTTCTTGTTGGAACTGAGAGAAAAAACTCTCTCCAGGAAAGAGCATCTTAATTGTCCCTGAATAATCTCCTAACAGATTTGAGAAATGGATGTAAACACAAAAAGATTCATTTACCTTCTCCTCATAAGGGAAACAGGTACCATTCATTGTGACTTAGGTGCAAAGGCTCTTTTCTTGCAGGAAGGGCCTGGAAGCGGTTTTATAAGTAAAACATGGGTTTGCATGTGGTTAACTCACTGTCCTTTGGCCTGTGAAACTGGAATCTAAAGGAAACAGATGGCATGCCCTGGTGGTCTAGCAGATAAGTCTGCTATGGCTGGCATAGTCCACATACATCCCAAGGATCAGGGTTCACAACCTGGGTCCCAGGGGGAAATAACCAAGCTGAACAGCTAAATATAATCAATAAAAATGCTATTCCTCCCTGTCTGTCTACTCACCTTCATTCTTAATTCCTGCCTGATCCTTTCCTTTAAAAACTACATATATAAACTTAGGGTCCAATGCCTCCAGCAGCCACTTGGCTATTTGCTCAAGGACATATGGATGGATATACCAATAACTTACCCTTTTGGCCCTTAGAAGGTGGTTGGGGCAAAGGCTAGCATGTGGTCACCCTGGGCTCAGGGCAGGTACTGCTCTTGTCAAAGAGAAACAAAGCTGGACAGCAGTTACAGCGGTAAGGACATTTTAACCAGTAATATGCTACTGCAACAGGGAAGAGGGGCCAGTGAACTTCAGTTCACTAAATGCTGGGAGTTTTAAAGGGAACATGAAGGATTAGGTGGGAGGTGAACAGGGCTCAGGGGTCAGGGAAGTGAAAAATTGCGAGGGGTTGGTCAGTGTAAGTGCTGATGAGGCACTGAGTCTGCTAGCTGCCAATGATTGAAGTTAGGGTTCTGTCCTCCCAAAGAGGCTGGGAGAAAGAAGCCTTTTCCTTTTTGATGATAACATTTCAAAGTCATGGCTTCCAGGTCCTTGGGAAGGACATTATCGAAGAGGAGGAGACACAAATACATCCTGAAGGGAGTGAGGAATAATTCTAAGTCCTTTTCAGTAAGTGCTCTAAGAAAGAGGTCAGGGTCCTCTCCTTAGGTGCTGGCTCGAACAAACAGTAAATCCTTTTGGCAACCTTGCACTTTCTCAGGCAGGCAATTCAAAGAGGGTTAGGGTCATCCTAAGGATGTGGCCTTGAGCCCTTAGAAACTATGTTGTTATGTTTAAGTCTTTTTAATGTGACAGGAGGAAGTGGATGACTTGTCGTGCTGCGTTGAAACCACTTTTTATAGGCCAAGGTTAAGGCCTACTGGAAATGAAGGCTCAGACGAACTGGTTAGAGTGCCGTCAAGCAGCAGGGAATCTTTTACCTGGCAGCTGGCAGAGTACCTGAGGGTGATGGCCACCACGGTGCCCTTCAGAGGTCTGCAGCTCCAGAACATCAGGATGGCAGGCCCACCGAGGTAAACAGGAGTCACTCTCAGACAAATCAAAACTCCACCTCCCCACCCATCTTACTCCCCCTGCCTCTTTTAGGCCATAGGCTCCCAGAGGAGCAGATGCTACTGAGCTGACCTGTTCTAGGAGGCTGAAATCCAATCCCTACCTTGCATCCAAGGTTTAGTGGGGGCAGGACCCGGCATACCAGTCGTAACCAAAAGGCTTTAGCAGGACCTTCAACAGCTACAGCTGAAATATCTTCTGGTGAGATGGTCCACATATTGTTTCTCCTTTAATGAATGATCTTGTTTATCACAATTAAAATGAACTTCCCAGGCATGCTCTGGTGACCTATCAGGGCACCTATTTAGTTCACCGGGCACAGTCCACATACACTGCAAAGACCCCAGTTCAAAACCCCGGGGCTGGGGGGGAAAACCAAGAAAAACAACTAAATAAAATTAAAATGCTTCTTCCTCTTCTCTCTGCCTCTCTGCCTACTCACTTTCATTGCTTCCTGTAATTCTCCTTTAAAGATAAATATACATAAATTAATAAAGTGAACTTCCCTGTGCTTAACTAGGTTGGGACCTTGCCTGCCATGACCTGGCACTTCAAAGTCTGTTCTTTACCATGGCGCCTTTTCCTGAAGGACAATGCCAGAAAAGACCCGCCAACAAACCCAGCATCAGGGGTCTCAAAGGGGTTCCTAACAGCAGCAGCTGCGGTTTCCTTAGAAATGCACAGTATCAGGCCCACCCTAGAGTTCAAAGACTCAGAAACCGGGAGGGACCAGAAGTGTTTGAACGAATAGCCCGAGAGACACGCTGAAGTTTCACAAACCTACGGGGTTTCCTTCCCTCTGCGGGATGCCGCCTGGAGGGCAAAACTGTGGGCAGCCTGGAGCTTCATGAAGGACGTGAGGTCGATTTGGAAGCTGGAGAGAGAATGTGCTAAGAGAAAACAGGGATCGTCTTCAAAAGTGCCCACTTTCACCCGAGACAGCCGGGAGCTCTGGGGCTCTAACAGAAAGTGATTCTCGAATGAGGTGTCGCCATGGGTGGAAGGAAACCCACGGACACTCAGCCCCCTTTTCGCAGGTGGGGAAAGCCCACGCCCACGCGGTGCGGCGCCGGCTCTCCCGGGCCAGGGCGCCGCGGCCGCACCGCAGCTCCAGCTCGCGGGCAGCCAGGGGGGCTCAGGTCCTGGCTTCTTGCGGGCGCGAGTAAGAACGGCGCCGCGCGGAGCTTCCCCTCCAGCCGGCGGCGGCGGTCACACGCGTCTCAGAAGCAGCCTGGCCAGTGCGCACCCGCCTGCAGAGCCAGGTGGTCATCTGGGTCCCGCGTGCCGCAGACTCCACCTCCTCCCTCGGCTTCTGGGGACGACTTCCCCTCCCCCGCTCCCTCCGGCTCGAACTACAGGACCCAGCACCCGCCGCGCGCCGCCGCCGTCTGGGAGGCGTGGTCCTGGCGGCTGGGCCCCGCCCCCGGCGCGGCCGGACTGCAAGTCCCGGCATGCTCGCGCGGCGGGAGGGGCCGGGAGGGTGCGAGCGGGGAGGGGGCAGCGCCCCTGCGCACCCCCCGCCAGCCGGCTGGTGGGGGAGGGGCCGGCGGCGGCGGCGGCGGCGGGGCTCCGCGAGGGCTGGGCCGGCCGGGGCGGGACTGGCCGCTGCGGGCGGACGCGCGAGCCGCGGAGATAACGGGCCGGGACGCCGGCGGCGGCGTCTGCACGGGCGAGGCGGCAGCAGGAGCGGCGAGCATGACCCGCGCGGCGCCCGGCGCCGACTGAGGTGCGCGGGCGGGATAAAGGCGGGCGGGATGCGGGGCGCCCCGGGCCCCTGGCTGCCCCGAGCCCTTCCGCGCCGGCCGCTAGCTTGGCCCAGCGGCCCCAGCCCACCCGGTCCACCCAGGCAACTTCCGCTGGGTCGGGGCGCTGCACTCCCCCGTGGGGTGGGGGTCCACCCGCTCTGGCCTCAGCCTCTATCCCCGCCTCCTGCTTCTGCACATCCAGCCGCTCCCCACGCTCCAGGCGCCACTGTTCCACTCCTAGGTGCCACCCCCAGCCCCAGTCCTGGGAAGCGCCGCCTGCCTCGTCCCGACTTCCAGTCCACTGCCCAGGTGGTTACCGCACCCACCCACCCCGGGCTCCGGGCCTCTGCACTACCTGGAGACCCTGCCCGGCTTCTCTTCTTTGCACCATCAGCGCCTCTCTCCTTGTGCCCCTACCTGGGACTGTCCCCCAGCCACCCCCCATGGCCCAGTTCTCTTTGATAAGACCGAACAGCCTGACCTCCTTCCCACTTTGGAGAAACTGAGGCACCGCCCAAGCCAGGGACTTGCCCCTATCCTGTAGGGCCTGACCTGAGCCCATACCTTGGAATGGAAGAGAATTTCTTCCTCCAGTCATTGATCTGTGACTGGACCAAACTTCCCAGCCTCTTGCCGCAGCTCTGGGCTGAGCTCACTTGAGTCTCCCCCTTAGCTTTCTACCACTTCTGTGTGCCCCTCCTCCTTCCCATACCCCACTTCTGGCCCTCTCTGCCTGGAGAGTCACTTACTCCACGCTTCTTTGCTCCCATTAGCCTTTTGATTTCGGTTTCTTGCAACTGCATTCACCTCCCATCTTCCTTCTGGCTTTGCAGCTGCATAAGGCACTGTAGAACTAACTGGCTCTAAGGTGGTGTGGGGTGGCGGGTGGGGTGGGGGGAAGGGGACAGAGGTGCTGGTGGCAGAAGGGACTCGCAACCTCTTTCAAAGCAGGGGGTGCAGGATGGGGGTGGGTGGAATTCATTCGGGTATGCTGGGCTTCCGGGAAACAATTACTCCCAGCCAGTAACACACTCCCATCTTGTCTTTGGGATAGTTGTCTAGAAGCTAGTTGGTCATCCCTTCCTCAGTATGCCAGGTGGGCTCCAAAGTCCCTCTGAGATGGAAGGAACTTCCTACCCTGATGGGGAAGATGGGAGACTCTGGAAGACTACACCTTCAACTTACTTTCTGCTGCTAACTTTGGAGGGATTTCTGGTTCAGAGAAGGAAACCTGCTAGGTGCCTGCACTTTGGAGGAAAGCGCTGTCCTCAGCGATAGTTCCAAGTGAAGTCATGGTGTGTAGGATTCGAAGCGAAAAGGGAACCAGAGCTCAGAGAGGTGGCGTTGACTTCCCCATATAATTCAGCATTTTGTTTTCTCATCTTCCTTCCGCAGATTTTTCTTCTGATTGCCCAATCCCATTTCCCAGTGGGATGTGGGAGGGGGGAGGGAAACCTATAAGCCACGTGGGAGGGGGGAGGGAAACCTATAAGTCACAGGAGACTGGGACTTCATTGAGGTCCTGAGTGAATAAACTTGATCCGAAGCAGATGGTTCCCTGCTTCAGCATCCCCTCTCTCATCCCTCCCCTCTTGACTGCGACTAAGATGCCTTTAGCCTTTAACCTTGTAACTTGAGAATGGAGGAAGGGAGGCCAACTGTCTTTGTGTGTTTATGTCGGCTTCTGCACACCCTGTGCAAGCTTGCCAGGGGCCTGTAGGAGTGACCCCCCACATTGTTGTGACATGCTGTGACATGCTCAGGGCCCCTGAGAAGCTTTCCAAACCCAAATCCAAACAGAACCAATTCCTAGCCCTTAAGAACCCCTGGGACTCATGAAGCATGTCCCTCAAGCCAGGACTCTGGACCTGAGACAAGGCTCCCTGTGCAGGAGGAGCCCGAAGTGGCAAGATTAGAGATGAGTTTCCCAGAATTGGCGTCATGACAAGAGAAGATCTGAGGGGTAGAAATCTGGGAAACTGGTTCCTGTGCCTTGTGCTATACCACATCCTGCTTTGCCTAGTGGTATACTTGAGTTTGGTCAAAATTCATCAAACTGCCCTCATTTCTGAAATACCGCCACCCAACTCCATCCTTGGCACCTAATAGATGTTCAATAAATATTTGCATCGGGTCTGGGTCTTAAGGTTAAAGGTTTAGGCTAAGTGGGCTCATATTAGATCATGCATCAGAATGCCTTAGAGTGCTATTTTAGGCACAGATTGTTGGGTCCACTCCCAGAGTTTTCTGATTCAGTCAGCCTGGGTGGGGACCAGACCTTGCATTTCTAACCAACAACTTGGGGATCAGATTTTGAGAACTACTGCTTTGGGGCCATCACAGTTGCTTAGGAGATTCATCCAGGCAGATAGAGGTAATGTCTTTAGAGAGACTACTTCTTCCACCTCGCTCCACCCCCCTGCCCCCAGTCTTGTTCTGGCAGTGGCACTGATTTGGCCTTTGCATTCTCCTGATGCCCAGTGTTGGCTAGGTTAATGGTGGGCTTGACTCGTACCTGAGCTCCGAGTCCCATTGTAACCACATAGCACACACTACCTGTGGTTATTTGAAGGAAGGTCCCATAGTAAAACAGGGTCCATTGCCCAGACAAAGCAAGCAGGGATGCCTGCAAGGCGATGTCCTGCCCCTGGACAGGTCACCTGCCAGGGGGGGAGTCCTCTAAAATTTAGAAAAGTGAGAGAAATGGCTTATATTGTGCTTTACATTGCAAAGCATTTTTCACCTGCTGTTTATCAGGCCATTGGGAGGTTTATAAACAGATAGAGACCAAGGTGGGATGCGGAGGCAGAGCAAGGCACTGCGGGTCATGCAGCAGGTCCAGGATTCCTGATTCCAGCCCTCTGACTGGACACCTGCTAGACCAGTGGGTGCTAACAGTGGAGTAGTGACTGCTGCACCCTCAGTACTTATGGCTGACCGCGGACCGTGCTGGATGTCCTCAGGAGGGAGCTTATCAGACCCTCAGCAGCATTTCAGATTGGTATCCTTGTCACTCTGTTGTAGATGAAGAACTGATACTCAGAGAACTTACGCTTGCGTGAACCCAGATAGCTCTAAAAGGGGGCACTGGGGTTCTACCATGGGCTTCCTCACGGCATACTCCTGCTCTTTGTCTCACTGGGTGTCCGGTCCAGCAAACCTAGAAATGTCCTTGGGGGTGTCTGCCCCCAAACCTGGCGAACTTTCCCAGAGGTTGGAACTGTGCTGGATGTTGTGAAGGAGATAGCAGTGTGTTTCAGGAGGAAAACATAAGCACACCAGCACTTACAGTGGAAGGCTTAAGGGAGAGCCAGTCGCTTGAGGTTTAAAAGAGGTAGAAGTCATTCCTTAGAGGCTTCAGAAGAAACCTTTGGGATGGGCCCTTAGGGGGCAGGTAGAGTTCCAGTAGTATGGGAGCTGATGAGGCCAGTGGGTGCAGAGAAGACCCTGGAGGTATGTCAGGAGTTTCCTTTTTGGCTATTGTATAGGAGAAGTAGCTCAGAAAGAAATGATGTAATTCAGAATGTAACCAGTCGGTTTTGGTTGCAAGCAACAAATTCAGAATGTAACCAATCCATTTTGGTAACAAGTTGGTGGACTTCAACAGGAAAGGGCTTCCTTGGAAAGCTCAGGGAACTCCCAGAGGAATCAGAGGACTATTTTAGGACACAGAGCCCTTCCTGGGTCTTGAAGAGGGTGCAGCAGGAACCAAAGGCCAGCCTCTTCAGGCTTCACTGTCGCCAGGGTGAATGTGCTTCAGCTGAGTGTAGTCATTTTGTCACCACGGTATGGGATTCACATCCTGGAGAGGAAATGTCTGGCTGGTGCAGCCTGGGCTGTGCTCTCTCCCTTGGCTGGAGAAGGGCTGGTGGCATGAGCTGTCCCCCCAGACTGTACACAGAAGCTAAAGTCCCCAGAAGAGCAAATGGACACTGTGAGAGATCAGTCCAGATGGTGCAAGACGAGGACTTGACTTGGAAGGTGGCAAAGGGAGGACTTAGTTCTGACAAGTTTCTGAGCAGGCAGAGAGCAGACTGACTGCAGACTGTGGCTGTGTCCTAAGGGGACAAGGAAAGAAGGAACAAGGACACAGAAAGCAAGACAGGGTCCAGGTGAGACAGCATGAAGGCTGGAACTTGGCAGCAGAAATGGAAAAGAAGGAACTGATTCTAGAGAAATTGCGAAAGTAGATCTCCTCTGGAACAGACACTTGGCTGTGGGTTCGACTTTCATTGCCAGGGTGCTGAGGGCCTGTTCCGTTAGCTGAAATGGGGCAGTCAGGAGGAGGAAGGGTTTGCAAGATGTGAGTACACGTCCTTGCTGCACGCAGGTTGGTGCTAGCACACCTGGAACCCTCATGCTGCCTGAGGTTGGGGACCTTGGCCCCTTAGGAGGTGAGGCCACAGAACTGCAGGGGCCCCACACATCTGAACGCATCTGGGACTTTGTGACTCAGCTCATCAGGCCTGCACCTCCTCTGCCTCCACCCTTCAGCCTGGGAGGACTTCCTCCTTCCCCTTCCCTCCTCAGACCCCACAGCCCAGCTTCCCCCACCAGTGTTCTGCATACGTGTTCTATGTTCTGCATACCTGAGCCCTTACCGACAAAGGGCCTGGCCCAGCTTCTGAAGGCAAAGATTTCCTCCCTCTCTGCTCCAAAGGCTTGTTAACAAGAAATCCTTGCTGAGCGTCAGGGCAAATATCCCCAAGTGACATTTGGCAGAGAGGGTCTGAACTCTGTCTACTCACTTAGGAAGAGAGGTTTTTTTCCCTCCAGTTAGGCTGTGGTCACCAGGGACACCGGTGCATGTCCCTAACCAGCCATGCTAGAGTACTTCTCGGTGCCAATTTATACATCATTATTGTAATTACAACATATTGTCAATCGAGCTTTTCATGCTGCCTTTGCAAAGCTATCACAGGGTGTGGGCTGGGCTCGGTGCCACCCCAGTCTTCTAGCTGGGAACTGGGGATGTTTTCTCCAACAGGAGTGGGAGAGGGGACAGGGCTCCCCCTGGGGTGGGTGCAGTAGAAGCGTTGCCCAGAGCACCTTATCCCCACAGATTTTCAGAGAGAAGTGTCTCTCCTCGAGTAAAAAGGGCTTGTCCCCTCAATTCCAGTAGTTGGTATTCAAATAACTGGGCCACTTCGCCATCTGTGAATGCAGGGCCTACAACCTTTGTATACGCAGGGAAACCTAGAGAAAATCTAAGTTTGCTTTATTTTGCTATCAGTGCTAATTTGTATTTGTAAAATAGTAATGTTAAAACAACACAAGTTCTTCTGGTGTGGAAGATTGAAAAACGCCCTCCAGCCAGCCTCTTCCTTCAGGGATAAGTCACTTCTTTGCTAATGAGGAGGCCAGGAGAAGTGAGCCATTGACCAGTCTCTGTGATTGCTGAGGTGGGCCAAGAGTCAGCAGCTCCTGGGTCTCCTGCCTAGGGGCACGTTTCCTCCTGGATCACCCTCTTTGCCCGTGAGCAGCCTTTTCCCTTTCTCCCTTCTCTATGTCTCTAGGATCAGGTCGGGAAACCATGGAGGGAGGAGCCCTCCTCCACGGTTGGGGTGTGAGGTCATCCTCTGTGAACTCTGCCCCCTCAAAGGCAGTGTTGAGGATTGGAGAGGGCAGGAGGCCCTAGGGGTGAGGGCCCGACCCAGGGGCTCAGGTAGCACTCCAAACCCTGCTCCGCCCTTCTCTCCAGAATCCCATAGCTGTGGGCCGGCACCAGCCTCCCAGCCTCCCAGCCTGAGCAGGTCTGTGGCCTTCTGAAAAAAATCAGCCACAAATGCAAAGAGCTAATTGGCCCAGAGGGAACTGCTCTAGTGAGGAAGAATCAACAAATATTTATTGTGTGGCTAGAGGAAGTTAGGAGGGCTGGGCTGGACGGTGGAGGGGAAGAGGAGAGGTGGGCAGTAGCAGGGCAGGGGTGGAGTGGGGTGGGTTCCCCACCCTGTCACCTACAGCTCCCCCTCCTCCACCCCCTCCATCTTTGTAGGGCTTCTTTGGGTGTGAAAGGGACATTAGGAGAACTTTGACTTCCCCTTCCCTATGAGTGGAGTTCCTCAGTCCTCTTCCCACCCAAGTTCAGTTGAAGACAAAATGCCCGTCACCTGGGTGTGATGGTAAACTGGAACCGCAGTCAGCAGGAAGCGAAAGTCTCTGTGGGCCGGTGCAGAGTCCTTGGCTGTGCCGGACAGACAGATGGAATCAGGCGGCGTGGGTGCGCAGTGGACGAGAGAAGGCCCCAGGCTCCCCCCGATTCCCACCTCCACTCTGGGGAGGCGCGAGTCCGGAATATGCCAGGCCGTGCGGGGTGTCCAGGCGTCGGCCTTCTCTCTGCCCATCCTGCCCCATCGGACTCTGTATTTCTCTGGACCCTCAGCTGTTTTGCTTTGGGCTGGCTCCTGGAGCCTCAGGGAGAACTTGGGAGAGACCCCAGGGAAAGGCCAGAAGAGGTGAGGGCTCATCCGGTGCAGGGGACCAGGTGCGTCCTGAGACAGAAAGATGCTGTAAAGTGGGAAGCAAGGTAAGCAGTTTGCTTCAGGGACTTCAGCCTAAGGCCAGAATGGCAATGGCTGGACGAAAGGATGGCCTCCATGCATAAGAAACAGGCCTGCTTGACCTGAGAGCAGAGTGAGCATCCTTCTGGAGTGAGGTGCCTGCTAATAATCACTCGTGGGCCACGCAGAGGCCACCTTACCCCCTTCAGACCTACGTGGGGCATTTTGGAGGGCATCCTCTGCCCGTGCCACCTGTTGGGGCAGTTCCTGCCCACCCCTGCCACTTCTCCTGCACAAAACAGTGGGAGGAGCCAGGAGGCCAGCCTCAGCAGCCAGCGAGGCTGCACGGAACCTGGCTGGCTGAGGGTTTGAAGCCCTGCTCACAGATTTGCCAACAGAGCAAACATCTTGAGTGGGGAGGCAGTTCTGGGATGCAGGAAGCCACCGAGTGGGCCAGACGTCCGTGGGAATCAGCTTGACCTTTCTTCTGACCTGCTTGGAGGCCTGGACTGTGACCAGCCTGCTCTGGCATTCTCTGGAAAGCTTAGGCTCCTTAGCTAAGGGAGCTGTCCCCAGGCTTCCCATTGTCCTCATCCCCGCCTCCAACCCTCACTCTGGCTGTGTCCTGGGTTCAGGCAGAAAAACCTATCTGCCGTCTCATCCAGTTCCTCCCTTCCTGCACTGGCCCAGCCACCACTGTTGATGACCCTGGGATGACTGTTTAGGGGTTTCTTTCTGTTCCCCGTGCCCCACCAAGTCCTGGCCTCTGCACTAGCTGGATTTTTGCCCAAAGCAAGAGTGGGATGCCAGATAGCAAGTGGACATGGGAGAGATCAGTTCTGCCCTGAGTTGAGAACATGCCTGAAAGGGTGAGGGAGAGGGTGGCAGAGGGGAGGAGGGAAGGAAGGGGATGAATTGGGGAAGCCCTCATGTACTTGGATGCAAAGGCCTGAACTGAAATGGACAGGAGGCAGCTTGAGGAGAGCAGTTTGGCGTGAGCACAGTGTTTTAGGATCACTGCCTAAGAGGGTCTGGCTAGAGATGGGCCCCAAGTTCTTCTGCCTCCACTCCCCCTGGCAGAGAGGAGGCACGGGTTTTCCTGGGCTGGGCACACAAGATTGTGCTCAGAGGAAGTGTGGGAGCGATTGTTAAGGACTGTTCTCCACAGACTGCAGGCTGCCAAGGGTCAGTCTGATAAGAGGGAAGAGATAGACTCCTTGAGTTTTAGACTCCAGACAGCTGCCTTCTTTCAGCCGGCCCCACAGATACTGACAGTCTATTGTGCTGCTCTTGCTCTGTCTCTTTCCTGAAATACACAGTCCCTGGCTGCAGCCCAGCTGGGCTTCCCCTGCCTGGCCACAGCTCCCTTCCTTCTGTGGTCAGATGAGGTCTGCTCTGGGTGGGGGTCAGGACTGGCAAGATGGAGCCCATTTTGAGCCTGACCTGGAAAGTCCCCAGGGCGGGGCCGGGGCTCTGAGCTGAGCACTGACTCCCAGATCTGCTTGTTCCGCTTTGATCTCCAGTTTACTGACCAATCAGCCAGCCTATTTGGGGAGTCCCTCTGCCTCATAGCCCTAGGAGTTTGGGCTGTTTTGCTGGGGTGGGGGCAGGGTCTGATAGAATATGCATTTGTGAAGATCACTTTAGCCTCCCTGTGGAGAATGAATGGAGGGGATCCATAGCAGACCTGGGGCTTTAGTAGTTCCGGGGCCTACAGTTGGTGAAGGAGAAGTGTTCCTTGGATAGCACAATGGAGAGACAAGGAAAGAGTAGAAGCCTGGGTGGGCTTTGGCCACAAATGGCTTGACTGAGGGAGGCTGAAGGACGGAGCGGGCCAAGATGACTCAGGCTTCAGGGTTGGATGGGCGCTGTCCCTTTTCCAGAAACTGGGATGACAGAAAGAGGACCAGGTCTGGGGACTTGGAGCATGCAGAGGCTTGCTTGGGGGCGGTGCAGTTTGAGACCCTTCTGGATAACTGCAGCACATGGGCTAAGGCCTAGTGTCCAGAAATGAGTGGGACAGATAGGCCTGGAATTCAGGGGAGTGTTGACATCATTTGGAAAAGCAGACCTAATCTTAACAGGCTGAAAAAGAAGTAGGGAAGGTTCCCCTCCTAATTTTTTGTCAACAAAGAATGAAACCCAAGGACCTGATGCCCTATGGTGTCCATGTCCATGCTCATCCCATCCCTGACCAACCACTTCAGCTGGTTCAGGACCCAGCCAGGCAGCAAAGGCAGGGCAGCCTCCCTTGCGAGGCTTCCCTCTTGGGGGGATTCCAGCCGTTGCTGGTGTGCGGCTCTCTGTTCCTCTGCGCCCTGTCCCTGGCTGGAGATGGACACTGGCCACTGGCCAGAATTGGCTCACTACTGGGAATCCCACAGCAATTCGTGTGGACTTGTGGGCCTCTGAGCTAGGCTGACCCCGCCAGATGGAGTTTAAAGGCTTTAGGGACAGGTTCAGAGCAGCTCTTCTATGTCACATGACAAAGGAGACAGTAAGTGGCTTTTAAAAATTCTCTGAAATGAAATGAAAGCAGTTGTCCATGCATGCAAGATGGAACCTTCAACTCAGGTGCCGTTCGGTAAAAGGGATTTGCTGGCTCCCACCAAAGGCCCTGCCTTCTCTGTTGATGACACCCTCCGTTCCCATGGGGTGCCCAGCAGTGAGGGCCCCATCTTCTCAGCATCCCTTCTCAGATTCCCACTGGAGTCCCAGCTTCACCGGGATTGGGGCCCCTGCCCAATGCTGGACCAGGCTGGGTTGGGTGTATTTTGTGTTCCGGGCAGGCCAGGCCTGGGTCACATGCACAGAAATGGGAAGATGGAGAGAGATGGCTTTCTGAGGGAGAAATGGGGTTGTCATCCTCTCTGGAGTGTCACGTACTGAGGCAGCAGGCAGTGCTGGGTGTGCATGGGACCCACCTGAAGTCACTCTGCCATCTGACCTGTGTGACAAACACCCCCCGCAGACTAACTAAAGACAGTTAAGAGTCGTTTCTTCATTTACTTTCTTAAAAACTTAGTGCTAGAACGTAGACTGCAACGTAGAATCATTGAGTCCTTACGTTTACAGAGGAGGAAGTGGAGCTTAAGAAATTTGTCCCATAGCCTCAAGCCAGTAGGTTATAGAAGTGAGACCAGAACCCAAGTCATCTGACTGCAGGCCATTTCCAGTATGAAGGGGCATCTTTTGGGGAAGTGTCCCTCACTTTGGGGAAGTGTCCCCACACCACACGGTTGGTAATGTGCAGGGGTCTGTCTGAGATGGGGGACAGTCACTATGGCTTCTACCAGGTCCCAGTGAGGAGGTCGGCTGCACTCTGGCTTCTGCTCCGGGGCTGCCTGCCTGCTCTCAGGCACCCTGGTCATCATGGTTTCCTGAATGCTCACCCTCCTCCCGGAGTTTCCTGCTGGGACCCAATAAGCTTGTAACCCTAGGGGCATGGTGCTCTGGGATTATATTGGAGAATTTCCTTCTGTGTCCCTTTGTCTTCTCTGGAAGGGAATGCCCAGGTACGGAAAGACAAATAGCAGTATTCGGGCTTCCATTCCCATCACCTCCAGTGTGTCCGCGTACCGATGTTTGACCCAGCTTGGCAGAGCCAGGCAAGAGGTGCCATCGAAAGCACTCTGGGCTTCTAACTGACTTAGCAAGAGGAAACCTTGAGTTCCCCAGTACGGTACCCATGCCTCTTGCCGTGGGCGGGTCGCTTCCCTGGGGCTCTGGTGCAGAAGTGGGAGGCTGTCCCCAAGAGGGGACTCGGACTCTGTGACCATGCAATGAGAGAGTGGTGGCTCTGCCTGCCCTGGAGTGTAATGGGGCTCTCCTGAGTTTGGTCTGAATTCCTCCCCTTCTGACCATCTCCTCGTGCATCTTCAGATGTTTGCTGACAGCCGGTTCTGTCCTGACCTGTCTGCTGGCTCAGACTCAGCAGTATGCTGTCTGCCCCTCACGCCAGCTCCCGGAGCCCCTGCTGCCTGCTGCTGCTGGGCTGTTTGTGTGTCTCCCAGCCCAGGTCAGACCTCCCTGTCCCTCACGTATCCCACACCTTCTCAGCCTGCCTCCCTCCTCTCTGAGAGGCGGAAACTCAAGGAGGAGACTGTGGCATGTAGCACTTGGCCACTTCAGTCCTCGCTTGTTTAACCCTGGCAGGGACTCTGTGAGGTCAGCAGGGTAGCAGTTAGCACACTCGTATTGCAGAGGAGGGACCTGAGCCTCAGAAGGGTAGGATGTGTGGAGGACACATGACTGTCGAATAGCAGTGCCTGTCCCAGAATTGAGGGCCTCTGGATTTAGTCCAGAGTTTCCTGTAAAATGTTAACTCACAGGCCTGTGTCAGGGGCGGGTGCCTCAGCTCGTGAGGAAGAGCAAAGGGCTTGAATGCAGGCCCTGGACGTCACTCTTCAGAGCCCTGTTCCCAGACAGGCACCATCACGTTGGTAATCCCATGCATCCCAAGAAGATACATAGTAAGAAAGCCAGACACCAGGCTACTCCCTGGGGACCATTGCAACAGCCCCGCTGTGTGCCTGGCCCTCCTTCCACATTCCCCCAGAGTTGGCAGCAGCACGCCTGGGTGTTATCTTAGCAGGAGCATGTAACAGGCTGGATCCAGGAGGATGAGTCACTCCTTGAGAATGGGGGGACTCCTTGCTTCCCTCACTGGAGGCGGGATCAGAGGCCGGCAGCGGGAAGGCACTGGTGTCACCCACACAGAGAAGCTGATATTGCCACTTTCTAGAGGTGGAGAAGGGATTACCTAGCAACCTGAGGGGTGTTCTTCCCTCCCAGGGGCCCCGCTTGAGTCAGCCCTGCGTGTCACCAGCTTCTCATAAAGGGGAACGTTACTCCACAGCACAGGGGAGAAATGAAAGTGTGCTTGTCGGGTGTAGCCCGGCCTGGGAGCTGGGCATTCTAGGTCACCAGTGCTTACTCTGCTTCCTGGAGCCCAACGTTGGTGACACAGAAAAGCAGGGGTGCGTCCCAGAGCCGCCTGTGGGATTGGTGCTGCAAGTCACCAAATGGCACCAGGCTGGGACCTCTCGTGCCCAGGGAGTGAGGAAGGACTGTTAAAAGGACATGTCCAGAGGACACAGTGACAGAGCAAGGGACCCGACTTGGCTTCTCGTGCTTTCTCTTGGTTTCTCTCTCCCTCCACTTCCAGGGTGCGGTCCCAGTCCGAGCATTGATCACACCCTCCAGGGCGTTTCCATCTGCACAGCTGCCACAGACTGGCCTTTCCAGAAAGCATCGCTAAGTTTAAAAGGAGAACAAAAGAAAGCTCAAGGCAGGGTGTATGAGGAGTGAAAACAGTCTGCCTCACAAAGTACTGGTCACTAGTTTGTCTCCAGTCTGGGGGTGCTCAGCCTCTGGGAAAGCACACCTCTGTCTGCTCTGTTGCCAGAGTGTCTGACCTCTTGGCACTGACCTGTCTGCCTAGCTGAGGCACAGCTATGTCAATGTCACTATGAATCCTCTCCAAGACACCTGGTCCTGTCCTCTTTGTACCCAGAGCTTTGGAGGGGCCAGTGGTAATGCCTCCATCCGTGGGTCCCCCAGGGCATCGACACCTACGTGACTGTACCTTGCTGGAGTGCCATCTTAGTCCACAGATGCCTTGACACAGGCCTCCACTTAGCCAGCGGCTGCCATAGAAAAGCTGGCGGTTCTCCCCATCTGATCTGGGCAGGGGCTATACAGTGGTCCCCACCTAAATGCTTCTTCCCACCAGGTCATAGAAGGGAAACTGAGAAGCAGTTGACCTGGTTAATGGAGATTTTCTAACTGGGTTTGGGGAAAGATTGTTCTGACTTTTTTGAAAAACAAGACTAAAAGAACACTTTGTGAAGTCCCCTCTTGTGATGGAGGAGGTTGATGAGACGGAGCTGCCTTTCTCGCCTGCAGCACCAGCTCTGCGGCCCACCTGGCATGTGAATGGGGCCCAGGAGCCAGGCAGGTCTCCGTATTCCAGGCAGCTGCCTCTCAGCAGGCACGATGCTCCCATTTCAAACCGTATGCTCAGGTGGAGCCACCAAAAATCAGAGCCATCACCCCACAAGGATACGTTGGGGCAGGAGGGAGAAAAAAGGGAAGTTGTCATCCTGCTAAGGCTGGAGCCCTGTGAGACATTGACGCTATGCACCGTGGGCCTCTGTGCCTGCAGCCCGGCTGTCCCCCTCGCGATACTGCCGGATCGCAGACTGGCAGGCGTTCTAGCCAGTCACTTGTCTAGTCACTTTTGATTCTTGAGAATCAAAAAGTTACAGCCAGAGATCAGTGCAACCCAGTGCAAGGGGCTGATGGCAGATCTGCTCTCACCTGCCCCTTCAGGTGTGATGCTAGCCGTAGCTGTGTCCTGATTCCAGGCCCCTGGGCTGCGAGTGGGACGGTTTCAGAAGCCCGGGCTGCTGCACTTGAGAAGTGTCACTCCTGGACCCTCGCATCCAGAAGCTCTGTCGGCATTCTGGAGCTCTGGCTTGTCCTCGGTGTCAGAGCCATGGGCCTAGCCCATCCCAGTGTGCCCCCCTCAGATCTGGTGACTGCTCTCTGGTTTGCCAGCCATCGGGGGTCCCGTTGCTTTATGCAGACACCCTGATTGTACAGGGTCTGTTCTGCAGCCTTCCTTATACCAGTGGCCACTTAGTCACCCTTTCCTTTCATCCCCCTTCCAGAGAAGGTGTTGGTATAGAGGAGACTCTCTAAACCTATTCCTAGGTCCACCCTAACTGTAACCCTTTAGAGAGTGAGGCCTGCAGGAGGACCTGGGCTGCAGTCTCTGAGGCCGACCGCACTTGGCATACCATTTCAAGGGCAGCCCTTCTAGAAGAAGCCCAGCTGGCAAAACCAAAGAACCCTGGATGGCGGGCAGCCTGGAGAGACTGGGGTTCCCAAAACGGAAGAGCCATTGCTGGACTTCTGGGAGAGCAGGAGCTGCGAGATCGTGGAGAGAAGGGTTTTGTTAAGGGGTCAGTAATGCCGCCTGACAAGGAGGGAGAGGGTTGGCTGCCACTCTCTGGTGTTGACCTCACCTTTCTGGAGAGCGAGTGCTCCCTCTGCTTTCCTCGAGTGGCAGAGCGGACCCCACACTGGTGCAGAGCCAGGGGAGGGCCCGGCAGCTTCTCTGCAGCTCCTCATCACACCTCTGTGGTCCAACTGAGATCTGGATGGAGAACTGGATGAGTAGCCATGCTGTCTTTGAACCTTATCTTTAAAGGACTTCAGCGCAGGCGAAAAGCACCCTAGTCCCCTGGCCCCAGGAGGTACAGTCTCAGCCCCAGGTCTCCAGACTCCTCACTGACTTGCACCAGGGTCAACACTCATTCCTCCCACTCCTTGCGATTTCACCAGTCTCAGAAGAAGACTTTCTCTCTCAATCTCCCTCTTTCAGGGTCTTCCACCTGTGTCCTTCCTCTCAGCATCTGAGGCTGTCAGCCCTATGGAGAAGCCCCTTACTAATGTGTTCTGTTCTAGAATCTTGCTGCTGACCTGTGGCTAGAGAGCCACAGACTGGGGCAGCTGTGGGATGGACTGTTTAAAACCAGCGCAGGGGAGGTCTTTGTTCTGTGTAGTCCGGATGAAGTGGCAGCCAGAGAACAGGTGACAGCTCCATGGCCCCCAAGCTCTGCCACAGTGGGGACACTGCACAGCCTGGGAGAGGGAACAGCCCGGGCAAAGCTGGCCCTGAGAGCTCAGGTGTGCACTGTCTACGCCCCCTCCGTGGATGCTGCGACCTGCCCCTGAAGGGGGTTCGGCAGTGCCTGGGGGTAGCCAGGAAAAAGCCCTGGAGCAAGACCCTGGCGTAGTGGGTATTTCCCAGTATGTCCCTCAGAGGGCCTCTGGGGCAGCTGATGAGCCCACACCAGGCCAGAAGCGGGTGTTAGCCTTGTGATACCTCTCCTGGGCCACGGGTACCCAAGTTACCCGGGCTGGGCTGGGCCTGACCAGGACTAACAGCACGTCGGCCTGTCCTGCTTAGGAGCACAGGCACTGTGCTTGGAGCTTTATGCCTCTCATCCTTCAGGGACCCTCTCAGATGGATTATAGCCCCATTTTATAGGTCAGCATGCAGACCAGAGAGCTACAAGTGGAGAATGTGAATCCAGATTTTTCTAGACACTTTCTTCATTTTGGAAAGCTCAGCTGGAAAGGGATCTTGAGCTGGGTGAACAGATAGAAGATCTGACAAGCCCTACTTTGGGAGGACTGTGGCCAGGAGCCTGAGGTACTTAGGGAGCGACAGATATTTCCACATCAGTAGCCCCAACTCGTCTCCACTGACAGAAGCTCGACAACTGGGTAATGCAGCGGCATCCACGGTCAGGCAGCTCCTTTAGCTTTTTCTTTTAAAAAAAAAGTGAAGGCAGGAATGAAGGTGCACAGGCAGGCAGGTGGGCAGAAAGAGAGGAGGATGCATTATGTATTTATGTTGTTTTATTGTTTATCTTGGTTGTTCCTCCCAGTCCCAGGTCTCGAGCCTGGGTCCTTGGGATGTATGTGGACTACGTCCAGTGGCCTTATCCTCTAGGCCAGCAGGGCACGCAAACTCCTTTAGCGTGTATGTACGCACCTTTCCCCTTCCTCAGATTAGCTGTCTGGACGATACCCCAGGCCTCACGTTGTGTGCTGATCTACAAGAAGTTAGAATACTTCTAGAATGTCAGAGCTGGAAGAGTGGGAGCAGAATGCAATTATCATTCCATTTGCACACTTACGTAACGATTTATGAAGGTTAGTGTCAAAGCATCCTTTCAGTACTATTATCTCTTCTGATTCTGGGAACCCTGGGGTTACAGAGAGAGATGATACTTGTTGGATAATTATTTTTAGACGCCTCCTGTACTGCCGCTCTAGACCAGTGCTGCACCCCACAGTAATTTGGAGATGATGAGTTATGTAGCATGACCTCCGTACTCAGAGGTTATGTTTTAAGTGAATATATATGTGTGCGCATTTTTAGGTTTGGTGTAGAATCTCTTAGTAACATGGGCAAGATTTGACCTGAGGTTCAAGTTAGTTCACAGCCCCTAGAAGGTAAGGTTTAGTGAGGGGGGACACCTAGGAGGGGAGCCTGGTTTGGGGGTCTCTGAATGCTGTTCAGGAGCCTCTCCTTGGCCCCATGATTAAAGAAAGGCACCCCCATCTTGGATGCTGTTGAACACAGGATGGTAATGGAGTTTGTTAAGTCTGACGTGCCATGCAGACAAGTTGAGAATGCAGGTCTAGAGCCCAGGGCAGAAGGGCAGGCACTGAGATTTGAAAGGGGATGGTTACAGTGGAGAGGGAAAGAAGCAGAAGGGGCTGAGAGCAGAACCTTCAGGATGCACTGGCAGCCGAAAGAAACAGATCCAGAAGGTCGGAGTCCAAGAAGTCGATGGCAGTGACTTGGAAGTGTTGGTCAGCAGGACAAACAAGGAGACAAGCCAAGAGGACGAGGTGGGAGGGAGGTCGGCTATCAGACGTTCGCTCTGGGATGAATGGCTGCTGCGATGGCTGAAGGGCTGGGGGCGTGGATGGACAGGCGGAGGAAAGTTCTTGGACCCTTCGCTGGAGAAAAGGGACATAGAGGACTCCTCAGAGCGCAGGCTATAAAAGCCGTGAACCTGGCTTCAAAACCCGTGGCTGAGGGGACAACAAAACAAGAACCTTGGCCTAGAGAGAAAAAGTAGTCTGCTGCCTGGTAACATCCTGGCCTAGAATCTGGCTCCTGAATCCACTGCTCTTCGGTGTCACTGAAACTTCAGGCTGGGCCTGCTGCAGGCGGGCTGGGACTTGAAGAGAGGCCTTTCATCAGAGTGTCCGTATGGCAGTAGGCATTTTCCCCTGGCCAGGCCAGAGACCCAAGCGGCCAAGTGCGAGGGAAGAGGGGCTTAATGAAGGCCAGGGTGGCCTTTCTTGGTGAAGACCTAGTCAGAACACATTTGAAAGTTCTGGTTGCTGTCTGCCCACCCCTGCTTCCACCCTGTAGTGGGCTGGAATGAAGGAAGGTAGGGAGGGACCCCAGATTTAATTGGAACTTTTGATCAGCTTACCCCAGGCTATCTCAATCTGCTTCCTTCAGTGTGCTGGCTGGGGTTCAGTGAATCTCTTCAGAGATGGTCTGATATGCCATCCCAGGAGACTGATATTGGCAGGGATCCCCAGTTCCCTGGTACAAAGAGTTTAATCCAACTCATCCAGTCAAGATGGCCCTGTAAATGTATACTCTAAACACATAGCTGTGATGCATAAAAAGACACAATCCTACAACCTACAACCTAGTCACGTACCCCTCCTCTTTCTCTCCCCACACCAGCCGATAAACAGTCCCGTGATGCAAAATGAAACGGTAACACAGGGAGGACAACAGGCTGAAACAGCCGGCCTACTGGGCTCTGGGTATGGAGCAGACAAAAGTAGCTGGAAATCTGGGATAGCAGAGCTATGAAGTGCTGCATGTGAAGCGTGGAATTGGAACTTCAACCCAAGGGCTGGGAGAGTTCGGCTGAAAAAGTTACTTCCCTGGGACTATGGCTTCTTCCAGCCTACAGTGTGCCACCCACCCCTCTTCTGGGTGCTGGCCTCACACCCAGGTCCTTGGCTTTCATAACCTGTGCCTGAGCCACAAAGATGGGGCTCAGCTGTGACTTCATATAAAGATGCTCACCAGGAGGGCAGAACCTCACAGCCTTCCTAAGCTCCATGGCTGCCGTGAGATTTTATTCTAGCCTGGGCGATCCAAAGGACCTGGGGAGGTAATGGGGGAAGCCTCTAGAGGAGAAGGAGAAAGTAAGATCTGGGAAGTAAATTGAGCTTACACCTAGAAGTTCAGGAGCACATGAGGAAAACTAAGGCAGAAAAAAAAGAACCAATAAAAATCAAAAGAAATTCACCCCAGAAGAAATGAAAGTAATAATCAAATATGTCTTTAATGTAAATAGGTTTAGGACCCTCTACTAAAGAAAAGGAAGCTATGAAAGAAAAAAGAAACAAGAATATGTAAATCTGAATAATTTGGCAGTGAAAAATAGTGTCATTAGAATTTGATAGCTAACTGAGATACAGAGAATCCATGAGTTGGAAGTGAATAATGAGGAATTGTCTGGAAAGCAGAACAGGAATGGAGGGCAGGTTAACAGGATTTAGCATGTGTCTCATAGGCATTCTAGATATGAGTAAAGAAAGTGACAAAGGAAACAAATATTTGAAGAGATAATAGCTGAGAATTCCAGAACCTACGAAAGAGCATGAATTCCAAGCATAACAGATGCTTAGCTATAATATAATGAAACTACAGATAAGCATAAATAGAAAATATTAAAAACTACCAGAGAAAAAAGAATTCAAAGGGATGACAATATCTTGTCAACATTGGATGCCAAATGATAGAGGAGTATTTTAGGGAAGCTAGAATTAGATCACTGAAGAATAAGGTAAAATGTTTTTAGACTTGCTAGATAAGATGCTAAGATAAGCCTTACTAAGACAATCTTGTCACCTGTTGACCTCTGCTAGAAGAACTACTGTAGGTATACTCCAATAGAAGAAAAGCACACCTAGTAGAAGGAGCAAGTTTCCAGCACCAACACTGAGCACAAAAACTGACATTATTTCATCAGATTTAATTAATTGTAGACTATCAGACTCCTTTCTGCTACAAGTAACAAAATAATCCACAGTGACTTAAATTACAAAACAAATTCAGTTGATAATGAAACATGTAGAGGTAGGTCTTTCCTGGATTGGGGTAGTGGTTGTCCTGAAGGACCCTGATCACTCCATGTTTCTGCTCCATCATCTTCAGATGTACTATCTCTCTCCCCTCATGGTTGTGAGAGGGCTGCTGCAGCTCCAGACATCATACCCTCACCCTCTAGCATCCAAAGCAGGAAGGCTGAGTGATGCTAGGAGAAAGGATGCTTTCTAATGAGCCTCTTTTCAGAAAGGAGACTCTTTCCAAGAAGGCCCCAGTGGACATCCCCTGGCCTCTGCGAGTCTCATTGGTCCCAATTGGTCCATTCTGAGGCCAATGCCTGGTCAGAGGGAATAGGCTTCCTCAACTCCTGGGACTGGGTTCTTTACTGCCTGAACAAAATCAGGATTCTGTTGACAAGAAGGGGGAGTGGGTGTCGGTAGAACAACAAACAGATGGAAAAACATACAAACAAAAATCTAATGTCTAGTTTTTTGTTTTTTTTAAGAAAAGGTACAGGCAGGAATGAAGGTGAGCAGAGGTAGGCAAACAGGAAGAGAAGGAAGGAAGAAGCATTGTATTTATTTTATTTAGTTATTCATCTTGATCGTCAGCCCCTCAGACCTGGGACACAAATCCATGTCCTTGGATGTATGTGGACTATACCCAACCAGAGATGGCAGACCCAACCACTCCTCCACCAAGGTACTCCTGATTTGTTTTTTAATTTAAAAAAAAAGGAAACTAAAATTGTGGACCACATTTTCAGGGAAGAATAAGGTAGAATAAAGTAATCGTTAACTCACAAACTTTCCACCTTGCTCCAGAGCGTAAGTGTTGCTGGAAAGCTGTAGACGTCATTAGAAAGATGTCTGCATGCTAACATTGGAAGAGAACCACTAAGGAAAAGGATTGTCATTTCCAAGTCAACAAGGGAACAAGGTGGAAGGAGTAGGGATAGGGGATCTACTCAACAGAAATCATGAAAAGAGAAAAAGAACAAAAGGAAAAATAAAGACCCAGGGGCGGGGAGGCAACCAATGATAAACATCTGAAGAAAATGGCAGGCTTCTACCTCCTCTCTCTGGCTGTCTGCCTGCTCTCCTTCACTCCTGCCTGCACCTTTCCTTTAAACAACAACAACAAAAAAACCCAGACTGGGTGTCACCTCAGGGTGAGGTGTCCCGCAGGAGGCAGGGGCCACCTGAGGCATAACTGGAGAGCGTGCAGGGCTGAGTCACTAGCTTAAGTGTGGGGGCCTGTGCCAGAGACTGATGCCAGATGTCACAATGCAGTGACTTCAGTTAGCCAAGCGTGAGCAGGGGAGGCAGCCTGTCCTCAGGCAAGGACATGCCTCGCTGCGCTGGAGCTGTGTGTGAGGGAGGGGACCACCTCTCCTCCTCCGGATAATGACCTCCGGGCACCACACCTGGCAGACAGGGTGCTGGTGGTTACAGGGCTGGACTTGGAGTCCTCAGGCCTGGGGTGGTATTAAAGCTTCTCCTCGACTGGCTGACCTCATGTGTTCAGCTTGTCTTGAGACCTCTGTGACTACCAGATGAGAAGCTATGTCCCCAGATGCTAAAGAAAAAAACAAACAAACCCAAAACCAAACACACTCTTAAAGCGTCATGCAATGATGCAATGTGATTTGATGCCTTTCTCCTGAGGCTTTGGACACATCCTTGGGCTGCATGTCAGTGGGTGGAAAGGGGACTTGATCAGCGTCTTGCTGGTTTTTATCCTTCTCCCCACCCCTTTCGGATTCAGGCACCTCCCTCTCCCCATCCTCCTCGCCTTGTTTTGACATTTCTTTTCTCTGCCTGCCAAGAAGCTTGTGTTGAGCTTGGTCTGAGGCTGTGCTGTCCTGTGTGTGCTTCATTAGGTTAATGCTATGGCTTGTCTCCTGGGAACTCACTGGAGACTGGCTCGAAAGCCCCTGCCTCCTAAACAGACCCTGCTCTTCTGCTTCCACACAGCCTGTGCTGCTCAGTCCCAAACACTTGTGTCTCCTCTACTCTCCCCAAGAGCTGGACAGCACCTCCGTTTTCTTCCAGTGGTTCCTTGTAGTGCTCAAGCGTGTACATCCCCTGAACCGTGGAAGACCCCAGGGAGAGGGAGACACCTATCCCTTCCAGACCCTGGCTGACCCCTGACTTTTTGCATCCTAGTCACCAGCACCTCTGTTCACCTTCAGCGTCTCAAGCTCAGCCAGTCATTCAGGGGCCATTTATTGTTAAATAGTCTCATTCTGTGACTATAAACCATTCAGAAAATATATATAGCCTTGCCTTGCTGCCTCCTATATTTCCCTCGTTACTCCCTTTCTCTTTCAGGGGGCTGCTTCACATCTGATCTCTGTAAATGTCCAACCCACATGATAAGAGGTTTGATTCTCCTCCCGGCACAAGCCTCACACGCTGTCCTTCCTTTGTGGCCTGCTGCACAGGCAGACATCTCCAGGCCGGCCCTGGGCCCCTCCTTGTTGCCCAGAGACTTTGTTTTCCAATTATTCTCTCATTTTTCCTGCATCATCAGCGTACCCTTGCCACTAAATCAGTCCCTGCACTGTAGAAGCCTGGAATCTCCCAACTGAATCCCCATTCCACTGTATCCCATGCCTCTGTTTTTTGGAATATGTTTCTTGAGATACAACTCAGCCTACCATGCAGTTCACCCCTTTCAAATGGACAATTCATTGATTTTCTTAATCTTTGCATGTGGTTATACACTCATCCCGACACGCCATTTCAGAACATTGTCCCCCAAAGAAACTCCCCGCCTCTTGCCCCCAACCCCCAGCCCGCAGCAGCCACAGCCTACCTTATGGATTTGCCTATTCTGGACATTCCATCTATGTAGTCTCATAGCGTCCGTAGTTTGTGTGACTGACTTCTGTTATTTAGCATGATCTTTTCAAGGTTCAACTATGTTAGGGCCTATTTCAATACGTCCCCCTTGTTATGACTGAATAAGATTCCATTGTAGGGACAGACCCCATTTTTATTCTTGCATCCACTCGTAGAGTGTTGAATTGTTCCCCCTTTGCAGTTACTGGGAATCATGCTGCCATCCTCACGGGTGGACATGTTTTTGTGTGGACATACCTTTTCATTTCTCTTGGGAATATACCCAGGAGAACTGATGAGTCACAGGGTAACTCTATGTTTAGCCTTTTGAGGAACTGCCAGACTGTTTTCCAAATGTCTACACCATTTCACGTTCCCAGCAATCACGTAGGAGGGTCACAGTTGGTCCACATCCTCCCTGACGAAGGGTACACTCGCTCTTTGCTTACAGCCATTCTCGTGGGTGGAAAGCGGTATCTGAGTGTGGTTTTGGTTTCTTTTTCTGAGGCAAACGATGTGAAACATCTTTTCATCTACTTACTGGCCCTTATTCTCATCAGGTTTTCACCCCCTGCCCCTACCAGTGCCCCTGGGTCAGCCATTGTGAGGGTCAGCATCCATGTGGCCACATTCAGTGACCAGTTCTCAGTCACATCCTCCTTTCTCAGCAATATTTGGTACAGGAAATTCACCTTCTTCCTCAAACCCCTTTCTTCTCTTGGCTGTCCTGAGACAGAGTTGGTTTCCCTGTCTCACCGGCCATTTCTTCCTCTCTGCTGGTTTCTTTTCTTTTAGACACTGGAGTGTGTTCTGGCTGCTTTCTCATGTCTCCATCATATCCTCCCAAGGTCATTCTTTCTGGTGCTGTAGTTTTCAAATGAACTGTGCTTTGATGACTGTCCAGCATATCCCTGTAACTCTGAGATCCTCCATGAGGTTCAGACGTGTGTCCAACAGTCTGCTGCCATTTCCACCTGGGTAGCCAACCGGCATCTCAAGTTTAACCTGTCTTACATGGAACTCTTGATTTTTCCCACCTAAACTCACTCCCTGCCCTTCTTTTCTCTATCAATGAGTTAATGACACCCTAACAAGCAGGCTGGACAGGCCACAAACTGGGTGTCTCCCTGACTTCCACCCTCCCCATTTGGTTAAGCCCTTCGCACGCATCTGGCTGCTCTCACCACCTGTCCTGCCTGGGGTTTGGCAGCAGCCCCTAAATGGCCTCCCTGCGAGTCTCCTACAGCAGCCTAAGTGTGGTCTTTTAGTAAAACATGTTTTAACCTAAAGAAAAATCGATTATTGTTTTTAAAGGAAAGGGAGGAATGAAGGCAAGTAGGCAGGCAAGTAGGAAAAGGGAAGAAGCAACATTTTACTTATTTTTGTTTGTTCATCTTGGTTGCTCTCCCAGGGCCCTGGGACGCCACCTGGGGTCTTGGGATGCATGTGGATGGCACTTCCTTGGAGACAGTAGTCCACCAGGGTTATATGCTAAGATTTTATTATGAAATGCAACACACATTCAAAATAGTATATTTTGGCAACTCCAGTGGAGTAGTGGTTAGGTCAGTCATCTCCAAAGGAGCACAGTCCACGAACATCCCAGTGTCCTGGGGGCGATGGGGATGGGAACAACCAATATAAACATTTGAATAAAAATGAAATAAAGTGTTTCTTCCTCCCCTCTCCTCCCTCCTGCCTGCCTGCCTGCCTGCCTGCCTGCCTACTTGCCTTCATTCCTGCCTGCACCTTCTCTTTAAAAACAAAACAAAACAAAACAGTACATTGTATTCCTTAAAGAATAAATATTAGGCCCGCCCTGGTGACTCAGATGATAAGCCAGCAGTGGCACATGCCTAGGACCTGGCTTTGTGACCTGCAACCCAGGGGCCAGGGAGAGCAACAATAAATAAATAGATTAAAAAAAAAAACCTTAAATAAGTATGCTTTTTTTTTTTTTAAAGAAAAATTAGAAGTACTCTGTGCCAACCACCCTTATGAAGGAGTAAGTAGTATGATACTCCAGAAAATCTTGATTTTATTATCTACCTTCCTTTCCCTTCAGAGAAACTTCTTAAGTGTTGCCTTGTTTCGTTGATTTTTCTGTTGTTTTATTATCTATATAGAGAGATCTAAATAATTTCTTGCTTAGCTCTGTGTGCTTTGAACTTTTAACGAACTCATACTGTAGGCATTCATCCATGACTTATGTTTGTTTTACTTAAGATAATAGCTTTCTGGTCAGAGTCCTCCTTGTTAATTCTTAAACTGAAATAACTTATTTTGACTACATGACAGTGTTCCAGTTTATTCACTCTCTGCTGGCGGGTATTTGGTTGTTTTCAGTTTTCAGCCTTTGCCCAGTGCTGCCGTGAACAATCATATATGCCTCTTGGTACCCATGTTCATGTGTACCTGACATCAGAAATACTTGAGTTTACTATGCCCACCAGAATGCCTAAAATTAAAAATAAAATATTGGCATGCCCTGGTGGCCTAGCGGTTTAGCCCACCAGGCATAGTCCACATACATCACAAGGTGCTATGTTCAAGGCCAAGGCCTGGCGAATCAGCCAGATGAACAACTAAATAGGCAGGTATGCCCTGGTGGAGTAGCAGTTGGATCAATTGCTTCCAAAGAATGTAGGCCACATACCTCTGGGTTCAAGTCCCAAGTCCAGGGGGAGGCAACAAGTGTGAACAACTGAATAAAAATAAAACGCTTCTTCCTTCTTTCTCTTCCTGCCCATTGGCCTACTTGCCTTCGTTCCTGCCTGCACCTTTCCTTTAAAAAAAAAAAAAGGAAAGGAAAAATAAATAGGCACATGCTAATGGAGTCGCAGTTAGGTCATTTGCCTCCAAAGGAGCACAGGCCACATGCCCTGGGTTGGAGTCTTGTTTGGGGCAGCAGGGGAACAGCCAGTGTGAACAACTAAATAAAGATAAAGTGCTTCTTCCTACTCTTTCTTTCTGCCTGCCTGCCTACGTGCCTTCTTCATTTCTGCCTGTACTTTTCCTTAGAAATAAAAAATATTAAAAAATACCAAGGATGTGGACCATGTGAAACTCACATGTCACTGGTGGCAATGTAAAATGCTGCTACCACTTTGGATGGTAAGCTGTTTGATAACTTCTAGTATAGTCAAACATATGCCTCCCTGCTACCACATAATTCCACTCTCAGGTATTTACCTAAGAGAAATAAGAGTGTGTATCCACAAAAAGACTTATACAAGAAGTTTTATTCCAAACAAACCCAAACTGGAAACAACTCAGATGTCCAAATATGGAAAAAAACAGAAGAAACTATTGATTCTCTCTCTCTCTCTCTCTCTCTCTCTCTCTCTCTCTCTCTCTCTCTTTCTCTCCTGAATGAATCTCTAAAACAAAGCTAGACTCCCAAAGATGATGCATGTTTGTTTTTATATGACGTTCTTGAGCATGGAACATACTCTATGGTGACAGAACTCAGAAAAGTGATGAAGTGGTGACTACTGACTGGGAAGGAACACAAGAGATCTTTCTGGATTGATATTTATTTTGATTGGTTACACAGATGTACATATAGGTAGAAATTGATCAAGCGTTACATCAAAATATGTCTGCATTTTATTATGCTTGAATTACACTTCAGTGAAAAAAATAGATGTTTCTGTGTGGGAGCAAGATGTGGGGGAAAATGAAACAGAACAGCTGACCCTTGAATAACACAGGTTTGAACTGTACGGGTTCACATGTACATAGACTTTCTTATAAACGTGAACTTCTGCTGTGGCTAAGTGCAGTATAAGACTATAAATCTATTTTCTCTCCCTTATGATTTCCTGAATAGCATTTTCTTTTCTCTAGCTCACTTTATTGTAAGAATACAATTTGTAATATATATATATAACATGCAAACTGTGTGTTAATTGGCTTTATGTTATCGATTAGTCTTCTAGTCCACAGCAGGCTATTCATAAAGTTTTCAGGGAGACAAAAAAGTTACATGCTTTTCTTTTTTTAAAGGGAAAGTGCAGGCAGGAGTGAAGGCGGGTAGGCCAGCAGGCAGGAAAAGATTGGAGGAAGAAGCGCGTATTTATTCAGTTGCTCTTCTTGGTTGTCCCACCCCGCCCCGCACCCTCCCCACCCTGTCCAGGAGGACAGCGAGGCTCCTCCGGATGGACATGAGCTTTGCCAGCAGGAGGCGATCAACCAAACTGCCGCTCCACCCATGCGTGCCTAACACTTGGGAGTTTGACTCCATGGGAGTTGACCCCTCAACCCTCAAGGCGCTCATGGATCCACTACACAGTCAACCTGTGTTCAGGATTCGACCGAAGATTTCAAGCTGCCTAACATGACAGACAGGCTGAATTCCTGGGCGAGTCTAAATATTCAAAACCATTCATTCCCACACAGACCTCAGGAGACTTACAAGCTCTGAGGATCTCTACACCTGTGGGCATCATCAAATAAATTAGCCCAGGATACAGAGGGGGGACTTCTAGTCTCGTTCCCTGTCGCACACCGCATGGCGATTTTTAATTCTTTTTTTAAGAAGAACAAACAACTCATGTTCACTGTTAGTAAGTAATGCCAGGCTAGCTTCCAAAGCATGGTGCTAATTTATTTTTCCACTCGTGGTGAGTGCCTGAGTGTTCTCAATATTCCATATCTTCTCTAAGCCCTCGGTACTGTTAGTTTTAAACATTTGCTCCAATGGTTCATTTTAAAATATGAATCAGGCCCTGACACTTCCCTCCTCAAAACTCTCCTATTAATTCATAATGAATCCTAATCCCATCAAAGCCTTCTGCTCATGGCCCTCACGCTTCTCTCCAGCTCCCTCCTCGCTGCCTTTAACAGCTCAGACTGGCTCCTCCTGAAGCCTTTTGCCCTCTCTATCAGGAAGGGTTCCCTTAATTTCTCTGTCATGGCCCTATTGTAATTGCTTGTGCCTTTCTTTATGTTTGCTGATAAACAGGAAGCCCCCTGAGGGTGGGCCGGGTGGGTCCTGTCCCACACTGTCCCACACTGTCCCACACTGTCCCACACTGTCCCACACTGTCCCCCTGGCACAGTGCTGATCTATTGAATGAAGAAAGGTGTCTCAGCAGCCCCAGAAAAACTGGCAGCTTCCTTTTGGGGGCACCAAAGGTGGGGGTTGCTGCCAATGTGTGTGCCCTCCCCACTGATTTTCAGATCTGGGTGTGCATGGGCTCAGTGTGAGTGATCAGAGCAGCTGGGAAGCGTTGTTTTCCCAGCCCCGATAATGTCCTCCTATTGCAACATGTTAGTTCCCTTCCCCAGGGCTTTGTGGTTTGGCTGGGCCCCAGAAATTGGAGCTGTCATGGATGGAGGGAGCAGCTGAGGTTCTTGCTCACGGAGTCTGGAGGCCTTCTCCACAGCTGCTGGCGGTGTCCTGAGGACCCTGTGGGGCTGTGAGGCCCAGGGGCCAGGTCAGACCCTGGGCTTGCTGCATCTGTTTGCAAAGGCAGGCTGCCAGGATTCGGTGATCCAGCTCGGAGCCCAGGCCAAAGGCTCCCCCACAGCCTTGTCCTTGACTTGCCCAGGCTCCCTTGGCTTGGTTCAGGCTCCTTTACTTAGGGCCCAGCCCCAAACCTCCCTGCAGGGGACCACACTGGGCCACAGGCTGTCAGCCTTCCTGGGACCCCAGCCTAACACACAGAGATGAAGGCAATTGCCCAAAGAGCTGGCTGGCCCGGTGTCCTTCACCCACATATTCCTGTGTCCGAACAGGTTCTGTCCCTGACAAAACAGGAAGAATCATTAATGTTTCACCAAGCTAACCCAGAAATGCCTCACTTGTAACCCACCTGAGAGGAGAGGGCAAACCCAGTCCTGGCCCTCATCTTACTCCTGGGAGCTTGTCGGAGGGAGCTTGCCCTGGGCCCAGGGGTCCTGCCGTGTTCCCTGGGGATCTTCCCTGGGCCATTTTCTCTGAAGTTCCACCTGAAATTAACCTCTCATATGGGAACTGGGAGCTTTCTAAATGTGGCTCTTGCAATGACTGGCCGTGTGGCTCTGGGGAAGTAACTTTCCACCTTGTTTACATTCTGGCTAATAAGTGCGGGTGGCAGGCTAGTCTGCCGGCCCCACTTAGAGGCCGATGCTATCTCTGCATGGTTAGAGGGGAGAGCCCTTACTTGTGTCCACCCTTTTGTTAAGTGGGCATCTCCCCTCCCACCAGCTTTGTCCCCTCTGAGACTTGGGGGCGGGCTTGGGGAGAGCCTGTGTGCCATTTATCGGCTCATTATTTTTCCTCTCTGCAATTTCAGGGTCATGCTGCAGCAGCCTGGCGCCTGACAGTGAGGGGAACCCACCAGGGGATTAGTACCAGCGCCAGCTAACTGAAGGACCCAGGACTGCCGGCCTGGGCGAGCCCGTGGGTATGGGCAGAGCTGCCTTCCAGCTTCCGCCAGCAGCGCCAGGAAGGAGGCCAGGGCCCTGGCGGGGAGCTCGCCACACACTCGGCTGACCCAGATGGTGTTCGAAGCAGCACCCCGCTAAGCAGCAGCTGGGCCCTGGTCCCAGAGGACACCCCAGCAGGAGCTGGAGCTCTGCAAGCCACTACCAGCTGCATTTGGTGCCGGGACAATTAGGAGGGAGAAAGGCGTAGCGGTGGGAAGGAGAGGAAGCCCAGCAGTTTTCTGACAACTTCAGAGCTTCTTGGGTTGCTCCAGGCAGGGTTGGGTTCTGCTTCCCCTCCCCTGGCAGAGGGGCTGAGGCCGGACCCATCAACTGAGGTGGGGACAGCTCTTGCATGGAATCCAGGCTCCATGACACCCATGTGCTCTCGGCTGTGACTGGGGATCGAGGGCTTCCCCACTGCTGGGGACAAGGGGCTGCCTCCACGTCTGCTCATGAACCACAAGGCCCCCAACTGCTGCAGACTGGACCGTGTCAAGCCGCCAAAGAGGGGGGCCTCCAGAGCTGGCAGCCAGCAACGCCAAGGGACTAGAAGGCTGAGATGGACTGACCTCCTCCTTGCCAGGGTGGACGGAGAGGCAGAGCATCTGTGGCCCAGCTAGTGACAGAGAGACCCCAGGAAGCCACAGCCGGGGCCCCAGGTGGCTCAGGGACAGAGGAGCTACTCCGACTAACGGGCTTTCTCTTTACCTTGAGGAAGGGCGAGGTGTGGGACTCTGGCCACTGGGGCCTCCGCAGCTTGTGCCCTTATGCCCTGTGCACGAGGTGCCAGAGCAGGCAGGCTCCACCGTGGCTGGCCCGCCAGAGACCTGGGAAAGGAGTAGCCACGGTGACACCTGCCGGCCTGCCTGCTGGCCCGCCGGGCTGGTGGTCCAGCCCCCCAGCACAGCACACCATGAAGTGCTCCCTGCGGGTGTGGTTCCTCTCTGTGGCCTTCCTGCTGGTGTTCATCATGTCCCTGCTCTTCACCTACTCCCACCACAGCATGGCCACCCTGCCGTACTTGGACTCAGGGGCCCTGGGTGGGACCCACCCAGTGAAGTTGGTGCCTGGCTATGCTGGCCTGCAGCGCCTCAGCAAGGAGGGGCCTGCGGGCAAGAGCTGTGCCTGTCGCCGCTGCATGAGCGATGCCGGAGACTCCGACTGGTTTGACAGCCACTTCGACAACAACATTTCCCCCGTCTGGACCCGCGAGAACATGGACCTGCCCCCGGATGTGCAGAGGTGGTGGATGGTGAGAGAGCTGTGGGCCCCTTGTCTCCTCCTTCCCCACTTGCTGCCCCCTCTCCAGGGAGCTGTCCTTCCTCCGCCGTGTGGGAGTGACAGCCCCTCTGAGATGGGACAGAGTGTGAGGCCGTCTGACTGCAGCCCATCTGACTGGATCACAGGCTCTGGAGGGCAGAGGGAGCTTTGGCCTGGAAGGAGAGAGGCGCCTGCAGGGGCCAGGCAACCCCCAGCAATGCCTGCAGGGCCAGGCGACTGGTGAGAGGAGTGGCCCCAGCACAGTGGCTGCACAGGGGTGCCAGCATCACTGCGGGATCTCCTGACCCTTTACAACAGTCAGGTTTATTTTTTGCTAAGTATCCTAATTTGTAAAAACTGGCTCAAAATTATTAATTTATTTATTTTAAAGGAAAGGTGCGGACAGGAATGAAAATAAGTGGTCAGGCAGGAAGAGAAAGGAGGAGGAAGTACTTTATTATTTTTTTATTTAGTTGTTCACACGGGTTGTTTCCCCCCTGGACCCGGGGCTCGAACCCAGGGGTATGAGGCCTGTGCTTCTTTGGAGGCAGTTGACCTAACCACTGCGCCACCAGGTTGTGCCTCAAAATGATTTTTAAATACCACGAGGAACCACCGTGTGGTTCTTTACAGTTGCCAGAAAAGACTGTTCCTACCAGGATATGAAAGTGTTGTCAGCTCCTCTCGGGGACTAAGGGAGGTGCAGAGGAGGGGCAGAGGGGACAAGTGTGCCCAAGCCTCCTGCCCTCTGGGTGCCATCACCTTTCCGCCACTTTCAACTCCCGCCACCTCGCCCTGTCATCTCTGGAGTGTCACTCCCCAGGTCCCCCCCATGGCCATCTGTTTGCCACGTGTGTCAAGCGCGGAGCTATGTCAGAGCCTAACCCAGGGACCCAGAGGCTGCCTCCATTCCCGTGGGGGACTCGGGAGGCAGCACAAGGTCCCTGGTTTTCCCAGCTGGCCAAGGGGGAGGTGAGGACTCTCACTTTTTCTCACACACAAGGCAGCTGGCGGATGAGCGCACGGGAGCAGATTTATCAGAATAATGCACAAATCCTGCTTTCTGGCCAAGCTGTCGGAGTCCCCAGGGATGGGGAGGCTTCAGAGCAGGGCTCACTAGGATCTCCCCAAAGCACCCCCACCACACACACACACACACACACACACACACACACACACACACACACACACACAGAGAGCCTAGAGCCCTGAAGAGACTGCCACTGCCTTCATTTTATGGGAAAATTCAGGTTCAGAACATGCACAGGTCTTGCCCCAGGTCCTAGGTCTCAGTGGTGGGCCACCTAGGGTGGACTTGGGGCAGGGCTGGACCCAGGACATGCCCGCTGGATGGGACTTAGGGCGCCGACACATTTTGTCATCTTTTTACCTGTCACTGGTGGGGGGAGGTGCAGGGGACCAGTTTCATCCCTGCCACCTGGCTTTGAAAGAATGACTATGCCTTTGCCTTTCCCGGAGGATTCAGGGTGTGGCTGCAGGTGCTGCTCCCACAGGCAGAGTCCCAGGGGTACCCCCTATAGGCTGAATGGGGCCGGGCCGCTGCAGTCAACTGACCTCTGTGACACAGAGCTGCCTGAGGGGAAGCTGAGTTGGGGCCTCTTCTGGAAGGGAGGATTCCAGAGAGTTCCTCTGCTTGAAGGCCCAGGCCTACAAGTCCCCAGAGAATGTGTGAAGAATGCCTTGACCCCTGAGCCCCTCCAGTGCCATCTGAAGGCCCTTGACCAGCAGGGTCATTGTTGAGAGGATAGCATCCTTCCTGACAGAGCCTGAGTAGGGGTCCTGGACACCGAGGGTAGGACGGGAGGGTGACAGAGCGGAGGCCCCTCCTGCCAGCCCTCCCCCTTCTCCCCTCCCCCCACAGATGCTGCAGCCCCAGTTCAGGTCACACAACACCAACGAGGTGCTGGAGAAGCTGTTCCAGATCATACCAGGGGAGAACCCCTACCGCTCCCGGGACCCGCACCAGTGCCGGCGCTGCGCTGTGGTGGGGAACTCTGGCAACCTGCGGGGCTCTGGCTATGGGCCAGACGTGGACGGGCACAGCTTCATCATGAGGTGAGCCACGGGGCACCTGTGGCCGGCTCCAAAACAGGCCACGGGGTGCGGGGGACGGGCCTCCAGGGCCTGGTCTGGCAGCAGAGGAGTTGCCAGCTGCTGAGGGTCCTGTGGGGCCCTGCCACCCAACGCCTTCCGGGACTTTCCAGGACAGGCCCTCACCCTTGTCTCTGCAGTGGGCCGTGAAGCAGACTTCCTGTTCCCGCTGTTGCAGGCCCTGCACTCAGTTCCAACACTGAGTTCCTCTGAAAAGAGCTGAAACTGGACTCTTGGAAGGTGTCTGGTGAAAACTCCCACCAGAGGTCCTTCCACTTACCTGCTCCCCTTAGCAGTCAGGCCAGGAGTGAGGCCCCAACCCAACGGTATCCCCTTGCTTAGTAGCCACAGGTGATTCCTTCTGGCAGAATCACAGACACAGATGTCCCGGGCAGAGGAAGCCGCTGTCCAGTCTTGAGCTGGGCTGTCTCTCTTACCATTATGTCACAGGTTACGCGGGGACTCAGTCACTCAGCAGGCGCCTGCACCCAGCTGTGAGGACAGGAGAAGGTGGGGAGGGCATTTGTTCCAGACAGACCGACGCTGATGTGGGAGATGGGTGAACAGGGACTAGACTGTGGACTGGTGACCCAAACGTGGGCTGCTGTTACCTGCTCCAAACCTCGGTGTGACTTCCTCCCTAGACTCGGAGACAGGAAATGCACCCCCCTCCTTGATGAAGGAAGTAGCTTAAGAATGTAGACACCAGAAGTACCCAGTTTTCATGAAGCATCTCAGGACAAGTACTGCAGAAAGACCAGCTTTCCCAGGAGGCAGAAGGAAGTGCTTTGTCTTAGAAGCTGTTGCTGTCTCCATAGCAACACCAAGGCAGCAGTATATCTCTGAGGCTCTCAACATTCCTAGCAAAACCTTTCTCCTGTTGAGAACGGTGGGGAATAGAGGAGAGAGGGGGATCTAGGCCCCATCCAGGAACTCAGAGCCCCCTCCCAGTTGCTGGCATCCAGAATGTGAGGGAAGCAAGAGAGGAGATGGGGAGGGGCCTCTCCTCCCCGAGACAGCGGCTGAGATTGGGGAATGAGGCAGCTGCCACGCATGTGCAGCCCCCGCGCTCGGGAAGCCCAGAGGAACGTTCTCAGCGCTGAAGCCCCTGCCACCCCTGCCCTTCCACCTGCCCTCGGTGATGTTAGGGAAGCACAGCAGACAGAAAGGCCTGGCAACTCTGACTCCTGGCTGGGACCTAGTCAGACCAGGCTGCAGGGTGGGATTCACAGATGTGCCCCCCATGGGACCCGGCTCGGGGATGTGGTACTTTGGAGCAAACCGTGATCAATTTGCAGAAGAGGTGACCCGGATGGTAATTGGCTGTCTGCTGATCTAGGAGCCAGAGAGCTGTGGAGGTGACTGTTTGTAGAATTTATAGGTGACTCTGTTTACAGGCTTATCTTGGTTTTGGAACCCAGAGCAGTGAGGGGTTGGGGGCGGGGGTGCTTCTGTCCTAGAAGCCAGACCAACCTAAGACCCTCCTAGAAGGACTAAGATGGTGACTTTATTCCCTCAGCCCCACTGGCTCCTCTCACGCATCCTCCAAGCCTCGCTGACACCTCCAAGTTTGCTTAGCTGGTCCTGCTTCCCCTGACCAGCAGTTAGATCCACAGCTCATAGAAGTGCCTGGCAGGTCGTGGCTGTAACTATGTGAATGACAAAAGGAAGCAGGCGGGACGGGGACACCCAACCCTAAGCATGAATGTTCATCCTCCCCCCTCCCCCAAATCCCCCCTGCCCCCCATCCCTGCCCCCAGGAGTCACCAGGCACAGAGTTCCAGAATGCTTTTCCCCAGAGGCATGGAGCTCTAGCTTCACTTCTCCAGCGTGCTCTGGCCTCTTTCCAGGCCTTGGCTCTTCAGAATGAATCAGAGCCTCTAAGCAAAGTCCTGTCCGTCGAGCAGGCCGCGCTTCTTCCCTAGCCTGAGAGCTTCTGAAACTCTCTCTCTCTGGAATCTCTTACTCCATTCATTCCCAGACTTTTAGAAGCTGATGCCCACCAGGATAGGGTGGGCAGGAGGGACCTGAGGGAGGTGGAGACTGAGCATGACCGACTGAAAGGCTGTTTTCCTGGCTGACAGGTCTCAGGGGGGCTCAGGGAAGACTGTCAATTCAGTGGAAAAAGGCAGAGGGGCCGGATTCAGAAGTCAGCTGGACAGCTGCAGACTGTGAATCTGCATGACAAGCTTGGCCTCTTCATGTGGGGTGAGACGAGGCTTGTTTCTCGGGTCCTCACAAAAGAACTGTGACCCCAGCTACTGTCTGGCCCCGCCCCAGCCAGCCTGAGTATCACCAAGTCTCTTATCTCCTGATACCTGTTTCCGTCCCTGTTATGGCTTCCTGTCCAAAGAAGTGAGATATCTCAGAGCACTTGTTTGTTTTGTTCACTGAATAGCTTTTGGACTTAATTCTTTTGGTTCCCACCTTGGGCTGTGAACCCAGGTCCCTGGGCGTTACATGGTCTGTACCTTAGCGATCTCTGCCACCTCAGCTACAAGAGTGCGCCAGACTTTTCCTTCTTTCTTCTTTTTCTTTCTTTCTTTCTTTCTCTCACTCTTTCTTTCTTTTTCTTCTTTCCTTCCTTTCTTTTCTCATTCATTCTCTCTCTCTTTCTCCGCCCCCCTTGGAAAGGTGCAGGCAGGAAGAGAGAGGAGGCAGAAGCACTTTATTTTTATTTAGTTGTACATATTGGTTGTCCTCCCAGATCCAGGATACAAACCCGGGTCCTTGGGACATATGTGGACTGTGCCAACAGAAGACAGCTGACCAAACCACTACTCCATCAGGGCATGCCTAACCCATTCTTTATTGTTTGATTGGTTCTCCTTTTCACTGCTGCAAATAACATCGCAGTGAATGTCCTTGGACACATGTCTTCACACTTACGCAACCAATTTCTCAGGATGGATTTCAGAAAGGGAGTTGCTAGGTCAAAGTGTAGCCCCATTTATATTTTTCTGAGTGGAAAGTCATTTAAATTGTCCTCTAAACATCTCCTCCCAGTTTCCATGACAGTTTCTTTTCATGTCACCCTCTGGTCCCTGCAGGATGAATCAGGCACCAACCGTGGGCTTTGAGCAAGATGTTGGCAGCAGAACCACCCACCACTTCATGTACCCCGAGAGTGCCAAGAACTTGCCCGCCAACGTCAGCTTCGTGCTGGTGCCCTTCAAGGCCCTGGACCTTCTGTGGATCGCCAGCGCCCTGTCCACGGGGCAGATCCGCTTGTGAGTGCCCCACTGACCAGAGCAGTGTGAGCGACAGGACTTCGCCCTTCGGGAGGAGTCTTCCCGAGGACTGGGTCTTAGAATCTCTTTAACTGGATATCGTGGACATTTTGATCAAGCGGGCTGGTGAGGAGGGAGGCAGGAGAAGGGACGTCTCCAAATGGGTTAATGGGCAGCCACAGCGTACTCTGTGTCACCTCCTGAACAGTGACAGCCACCATAATGGTGGTGGAAAGGTGACAAGGATGGTATGCTTTTGCTCTCCTTTCCAGGAGATGACTTGCTGCTGGTAACTCTGTCTTCTCAGAACTCTCTGTGGCAGTAATTGCCAATCCGCAGGAACCAGGAGAAATTTATTTCATCAGTGTTTTTTAAATAATTTCTTTGAAAGGGAAGGTGCAGGCAGGAAGAAAGAGGAGGAAGAAACACGTGTTTTTTTATGTAGCTGTTCATCTTGGTTATTCCCCAGCCCTGGTCTCAAACACAGATCTTCGGGATGCACCTGAACTGCACCTGGTGCCATCGCCCACTAGGCTACTAGGGACGCCAGCTTTTCTTTTTTCTCTTTTTAAGAAAAGAAGGAAGGGAGGGGAGGAATGAGCATTTAAGGAAGGAAGAGGATGAAGAAGCAACTTTTTATTTATTTAATTGTTCATTTTGGATTTTCAGTCTCAGCCCTGGGTCTCGAACCTGGGTTCTTAGGCTTTCTGCGGTCTACGCACCAGTGTTTCAGCTGCCAGAGACCCCCAGGACACGCCCAGTCCCCATATTTAAAGTACAAGTGTTAATATAGTCACTGAGTTGTATAATCATCACCCCAATTATTGTTAGACCTTTTCATGTGCTATGCATGAAGTTCTTTTATCTGAAGATAAAGATCTAAAGATATCCCTATACATTTTCTTAAGGGGAAGATAGGAAGAAAGTGGGAAGAGAAAGAAGCATTTTTCTTTATTTCTTCATTCTGGCTATCACCCAGGGTGGGCCTGGGTGTGAGCCTGGGTCCTTGGGCTTTACATGGTCTGCACCCCAGCCACTGGCTAAGCACCTGAGCACCAGGTGCACCGCCTCTGTACCTCTGTACCTCTTAGCCATCACTCCCACTCCTTCCACCAACCCTGCCCAGCCATAGACACCCACTAATCTACTCTCTGCATCTCCATGGTTTGGGGGGATGGTATGGGAGGTGAAATGCATGTAACATTAAATGTACTATTTTAATGTGTCCTGGTGGAGCAGCAGTTAGGTCAATCGTCTCCGAAGGCTGCAGGCCACATACACCGTGGGTTCAAGTCCTGGGCCCAGGGGGAATAACCAGTATGAACAACTAAATGAAAGATAAATAAAGTGCTTTTTTCTCCTCTCCCCGTCTGCCTGCATGCCTACTCACCTTCATTCCTATCTGCACCTTTCCTTTAAAAAAAAAATGAACCATTTAAACTATACTCAGCAGCATTAAATTGCACTCTCACTGTTATGCAAAGGTCACCATTACCCATCTCCAGAACTTTTTTGTCATCTTAAATGGAAATGCTGTACCTGTTAATAATTCCCCATTCTCTCTTCTCCAACCCCTCATAATCACTATTCTTTCTGCTCTATGAATTGACTATTCTAAGTATTTCATATGAGTGGGTCATACGTTGTCCTTTTACATATGACTTATTTCACTTAGCATATTTTCATGGATCATCCATGTTATAGCATGTTGTCAGAATGTCATTCCTTTTCGAGGCTGAATCGTATTCCATTATACGGATGTGCCACATTTTGTTTATCCATTCATTCATCAGTGGGCAGTGGGCTGTTTCCACCTTTTGCCTCTTGTTATGTATTTTTAAATACAGAAATATAAGTTTCCCTACATTATGTTTGGGACACATAAGGACTAAAATCCATGCTCTTGTTTAAATCCCACAGACACTCCCACAGTAAAAGGAGACTAGGTTCCATGCACTATGGCTAGCTAATAGAGAAGGAGGAACTTGTACCAAATGTGAGGAGAGTTGCAAGAGAGCCATTGTGGGCAGAGGGAAGAGCACGTGTGGTGGGTTTGAGATGATTGGCCAGCTCAGCTGGAAAGTTCACAGCAGAGAGTTGAGGGAAGAAATGTTGTAGACGGCCCCAACACTTGTCTAGAATATGGGGAGCCATTGAGGGTCTCTGAGCAAGGCACTGCAGGGATGTGCTGTGGATGAGTGCTCAGGACGCAGGGAACCCATTGTGGCTGTCGTCATCCAACCTGAGGGGGAGAAAAGGCACCCCTCCATCCCACGGGGTCATCTAAATGTTATTTTTCTGTCTTCTTGCAGTACCTATGCGCCAGTGAAGTCCTTCCTTCGAGTGGACAAAGAAAAGGTAAGCTCCTTCCTCCTCTATCCCACCTCAATGGAAACAGTGCAGACTTGACTTGAGGTTTCCCCAGCACCCAGCAGAACCTTCACAATCCCCATCTGCCGTTATGCCTAACCCCACAGAGGCTGCAGGAACCAGGGAACGTGGACTAACAGGTCCACTGACAAGTATGGAGAAACTGGCAGAAACTGCTTAGGGCCCAGCTTAAGTCTCCGGGCCCTCAGTAGACCTCAGTGTCTGTTACGTTTTCTCCTCCCAGGTCCAGATCTACAACCCAGCCTTCTTCAAGTACATCCACGACAGGTGGACAGAGCATCACGGGCGATACCCTTCCACAGGGATGCTGGTGCTCTTCTTCGCTCTGCATGTGTGTGACGAGGTAGGTAGTTCAGTTGGGAGTAAAGTTGCGGGACCCATGGAACAGAAGGGAATGCAGCCCTTCTAGGCGCTTAGCAGTGCTCGAGGGGAATGTGTCTTTGTTGGCAGAAACCACGTGGCTTCGAGTCCACTTGTAGGCTGTATACATTATCTCTTTTCCAGGCTTATGACTTTCATGATTTTACCAAATCTGAAATTACTTCATTGAAATGTTACATGTATTTTAAAAGGAAATAGAATACAATGATAGTTGATAGCATTTGCTGTAAAGAAAAGGTAACCATACACATAAACAGAATGGACACAATGTAGTTACGTTTCAGTGGGATGCTGGTGTCCCGCAGCTGGGGGCGCCAGGCCACTCTCTCTTAGAAACAGGTTAGTCATTCAGGGCAGGCATCGCCCTCTCCAGCCCGGCTACCGTGCCATAGTCTGTCTGCGCTCATGCCCAGCACACCTACTTTTGCCAGTAAGTTCTTCATGTCTGATACTAGGTGTTTGACCAGCCTGCAAATAAAAGAACAGTAGTTCCCCGCTTATCCAAGATTTCGGTTTCTGAGGTTTCAGTTACCCGTGATCCTCATTCCAAAAATATTTTTTGCAATAAGCTATTATTTTGAGAGACCACATTCACGTAAGTTTTATTACAGTATATTGTTATCATAGTTCCATTTTATTGTTGTTAATCTCTAACTGTCCTAACTTACAAATGTAACTTTATCTAAGGTCTGTAGCTACAGGAAAAAACAGCATCTCTAGGGTTTGGTACCCTCGCTCTTTTCAGGCATCTCCTGGATAAGGCCGGGGCTACTGTTCTTGATGTAATCAGACAGGTAGGAGGGCAGCAGAGGGGGAGCAGCACTCTCGGCCTGTGAGTCTGCGTCCTTAGTGCCAGGCCTGGGTGTCCCCAGTCTTGCCGGCACCCCCTCCCCTCCGCCAGCTCTGGGAGTGGATGAGCTGCGGGTCCCCCAGGCTGTCTTGGGGTCGCTGCAGCCCTATTTCCCACCCCACCACAACCCAAAGCTCTCCCGTGCCCGGTCCTCCAACGTCCCCGGCGGGGGTGACCTGCGCTGTCGTCCCCGCAGGTGAACGTGTACGGGTTCGGGGCCGACAGCCGGGGAAACTGGCATCACTACTGGGAGAACAACCGGTACGCGGGCGAGTTCCGGAAGACGGGCGTGCACGATGCCGACTTCGAGGCCCACATCATCGACATGCTGGTCAAGACCGGCAAGATCGAGGTCTACCGAGGCAACTGAGCCGGGCTTCGCCGCCACCCTTCTGGCCCAGCCGCGGGGAACGGGCGCGCGTTCCCGCGGGGACCCAGCGCTGCCCCGAGCACGGCAGCCGCGAGGTAGAACCTCCAGGCAATCACGAGCGACGCCTGGCGGCCGTCTGGACCAATCACGCCGTCTGGACCAATCACGCCGTCTGGACCAATCACGCCGTCTGGACCAATCACGCCGTCTGGACCAATCATGCTGCAGCCCTGCGAGCGCCGCTGTCCTCCACCAATCACAAGACTGGGGGCCTGGCCTGGGCCTGGCGCCAATCAGCGCAGCAGGTGGGCGGAGCTTTTGTTTCTCCCAAGTAATCATGCGACTCAAGGAGAACTTCCGGCGTTGTGCTTCGTCTCCTCCAATCAATGGTCTTTGGAGGCGGGCCCGCGGCCGTTCTGTCCCCCATTTGTATGCTTTTGGGTAGGATTTTAATTTCTTGCTTTTTAAGGAATCGAGGTGTTTTCTGACCTCGAAGTACTTTCCTCAGGCTCGACAAGAGGCGACTCAGTCGCTTGTCAGCCTGGCCCCTCCCGGACGCCGAGGAGGAAACGGAGGGCCAGGCTCGTGGCAGTGGGCGTGGGTGTGGTCAGGTGGGTCCCAGGGAGCACGTCTCACCCCCGGCAAAGCCAGAGCCCTCCCCGACCGCCAGGCCTCCGAGAGAATCAGAACCCACTCTTTCGCTGGTCAGGCTGAGACGGTGAGTGTGAACCCACCAAAGAAACGCAGTGAGACTCCAGAGTGTGCGTGGGTCCCCTCACCCTGCCCCAACCCTCCCCGCCTTGGCTACTCTATGGAATGGCCTTCCTGACCTGGGCATTTAGTGTCTCCGCTGGAAAACTAGAATAGTATTCATCCCGTGCTTGGGATGGAGCTCTCCTGGGTCCTAACTCTTGAAGATAGGGTGTGGAACAGGGCAGGAGATGAGGAAGCCCCTCTCATCAAATGTAAGGTGCTTCTCACTCACACAAACCTCCGCTCCTACTGGTCACGGCCTTTCTAGTGTCTCTGCTTAGGCCCTGGGCCTCCTCACCAGCCTACTTGTTCCTCTAGAAACACAGTGACACTTAGCCTGGATTCAGGCACACTCTCTCCTACACATGCACTCACACTCACACACGCACACACAATCTTTGGCTGGCTCCAGGGAGAGGGAGCACGCAGGAAAGGAGGCTGGAAATGGGACTCCCAGCTAGCTGCCTGGTGCATGCACCTTGTTCCTTCACCCATCACCCCAAAGAGGAGGAGGAGACCTCTTGCTTGAGGGTGTGATTTGCTTTGGGCCCATAATTTAGTAAATTTGAAGTTACCAGGTTTGGCTGACCGACAGAGATTCTTTTAAAATTCCAAACTGGCCATGCAAGTCACAGGGAGCCTAGATGGGGAGGAGTAGACTTGCCTCCTGCATGCCTCCTCCCCCTTGCTCACCTCCTGCCTTCCCCTTCTAACCCACTTTCCTCTTCTGGCTCTAGAATGGGTTACAACTGGAAGCCACTTGCATGACTGAAGCCAGCTAAGCCCCCAGAGGAAGCTGTTGATGCTATATTTTCATCCTTCAAGGTTGGGGACATTTAGGGGTAGGGGGGGAAGGTGCTTCTGTGAAGCTTCCAATCCACGATAAGGACCCCCCCCTTCCAAATAGTGACAAACAACAGATACCACCCTTTTTCTTAGTTGACACCACCAAGCAGCTTCTGCCTATGGCATGGTTCCTACAGGGGGCTGGGTGAACAGACCTGCAGGGGAGCTATTCCAGGGGGGTAGGTGCGGACCACAGGCACCCCTAAAGCGGAATATATAGAGAACTTAATTCGAGTCTGTTCCTTCCCAGTTCTAAAAGTAGGAGTACAGAATGGGGGTGGGTGGGTGTGGGGCCCTTCAGTGGAATGCCTTCCAGGGTCTTCTCCACCGTTTGAGAGTCAAGGTGGCAGCCATTCTTGCCAGTCTCATCTCAGTGCTTCCTGAAGAGGCTGTTCTGACTGTTTGGAAGGTGAAAAACAATGCAGTTATGCCAAACTGTTGAACAGGATAATTTATTTCCTTTCCCCTCCCCTTTTTATTTTGTTTTGTTTAAACCATTAATAAACCATTAAACCTTTTTGAAAGAGAGAGTTCCCAGCATCCAGCCCAGAGCTCCTTTTCTGCAATAGTTATTTAAAAAAAAACACACCTTTTTAAAATTTTCTTCCCTTTCTCTTTCTGAATTAAAAAGAACAAAAAAGCGCTGTAAGTCGTTCATCCAAGATGCACACCATTGGTTGTGGGAAGAGTGGGTCTGAGAGTGGGGAGCTGTGACGGAATGGTGGCGAAGCATGTTGGGAACATAGAGGGGGAGGAAATGACTGGCAGACACCGTCCCCATAAACACAAGGCACCTAGATCTGTAGACCCTGTTCCCTGAAGTCCCCAGGACATTTAGATCTGTGGGACTGCAAGTCGTAAAAGTCAACCAGTCTCTTCAGTTTTCTCTGAAGGCAGAATTAAGAGGAAAGAATTGCTGGCAGCAGCTTCCCACAGAGGCCACCCTGCCACGATATGGGCTTCTCCACCAGGCATTTGGCTGTGTCAAGAGGTCCCCCTCAAGCTTGGCAGTCCCCATGGCCAGGGGAGGGGGGTGAATGTGTCAGGGCCGGGTTTCACCCACTTTTATAAGAGCCCTGCTGTCTTTCACCCCCACACCTCCCACCATGTCAGAGGGAACCTATTCTGGAGTGCAGGAGCTGGAGAGAAGAGGGGGCCTCTTCCTTGGGGAAAGCGACTGGTAGTAGGTAGCCACTGTCTGTACCAGGCAACCCTGTGAGACTTTTTCCTGGTGGCTAGTATTGAATAAGATGTTCTTCGTGCAGAAATACTGAGGAAGTGAAGAGCATGCGGCAGTAGGGAGGTGGGGGGCTCCCTATCACAGCTCAGTTCTCTAGGCTTGGAGCTGACTCATCCTCAATCAAAGCAGTGAGATTAGATTCAGCTTTTGGGTTGTTAACTGCCAACAGGAGATGGGGTGGGATGGGGGAGCTGGGCCTGGCCTTCCCCATGGTGGGAAGCCCCCAGGAAACATGGGGTGCGGTGAGGCGGTGGAGAACAGGAAGAGCCTGATGAGGTTTCTCCATGAACTTCTCCAAGCAGCTGAGAGAGGACAAGGGAGGAGAGGAGACAGTGGAGCTTGGCCCAGGTCCCTGAGACCAGACTCAGCTGGCGTGCTGTGGGCAGGTCCGGCTTCCTTCAGAGAATCCCAGTTGGTGCTGGGAGCAGGGAGCTGAGCCCAGTGAGGGCCATGGAGAGTGAATGCGCACCTCCTGGAGCCAGGCCTCCTTGCTTAGGACTCTGCATAGGACTGGGGGTGTCCTCTGACTCCAGATGAGGCCCTGGGGCTTCTGAACTTGGAGTTGGGAGACTGGAAAGGGGCTGGGCCCTAGGAGATGCCCTCCAAGGATTGCTAAGTGTGCCTCCCTGGTGCCTGAAGTTGATTCTCCCAGTCACATTCCTTGGAGGCTCTGGATGTGTGAGGAACTGTGCTCAGCAGACACCTGGCTGGCACAGACACACCCGGTGTCTGCACGTAGGCTGATGTGACTGTGCCCAATGAGGCAGGGCTGGGAGGAGAGGGAGAGGTGACCCAGCAAGAAGCACTGAGGAGGCCTCCAGCCCCGCCCCAGGGCTTTCCTCGTGTCCTCTGTGCCACTATTTCCCCTGAACCAAGGAAGTTTTACCCAGTTCTGAAACAGCTGCAAGTCCTTTATTCCCCTCTAGCCTGGCTGATGGCCCCTCATCCTTGAGGACACCTCTGCTATCCTCTTCCTTTGCTAGTAAAGGCCTCCCAGCCCCAGCCCTTCACCATCTCCCTTCAGGGGCCTGAGTGGTCAGACTCAGAGCCTGTCCAGTGCCAGCCGGCACCCAGCTCCTTCTGCCTTTCCTTTCTCCTAAAAAGAAAAAGGGCATGGCCTGGTGGCCTAGCCAAGAAGGCCACCAGATGCGGTCAGTCCACACGCATCCCATGGACCGGCAGACAGGGCAGCAGATGCCCCTTGGGGAGGAGGGGTAAGGATGGGCTCCTTTCGCTGCTCTAACAAACACTCTGCCAACTCCTGACGTCAAACAGCAGAGCTTAGTGTCACTCAGGCAGTACTTCCATCAGGGTCAGTTGGTCCCAGTGGAGAGTGGCACCTCTTCTGGTGGGTCTAAGGCCTCAGGGGTGGGGACAGAACCTGGCGGAAGATGGCAGAGGGGGAGGACCCCAGCAGCACCTGATCCACACAAACGCCACCAAACCGCCAAGCGGACGAGGAGGCTGCGTCTAACCACAACCGAGGGTGGCAGATGCAGCATCTCCAAAAAGAGACCGAAAGCAGCAACAGGTAGGTGACCCACCTGCGTGTCCCCATCCTGTCTGCGGCCTGGGGTCGGGTGGGATCCAGCGGTCCAGAGTGGCTCTGGGCACCAAGGGCTCATTCCATCTGGGCCCAGTGCCTGGAACTGCCCCAGACGGGAGTGTGCACACCGCCGGGCCAGAGCCGCACCCCTCGGGGAACTCCTGGTCCCCAACCCAGGGAGGCCTCCGGTAGTCACTCTCTCCCTGCGTCCCCACCCCCACCGCCCCGCCCCCTTGTGCTCCTGGAGCACCTGCCCTCCTCCCCGGGGCGGCTGTTGAGACCACCATTCATCAGAATCTACCGTCTACACCTGAGCCTGAAGCCTCCAAATCCCCAAGCCTCGGAGCCTGCGCGCACAGGGAAGGCTCTGCTTTAGCCCCTTCTTGGTAGCCGCCCTAGATGGTGACCTTGACAACAGGATAGGGGTTCACAGAGGTGGCTCCTTATGACGACCACTCCCAGTTCCCGAAGACACACTTGTGCTCCTCCGCCGTGGTCACCAGCGGACTGAACCTGACTCCCGTTGCAAGCCCCGCGCCCTGGCCGCACTGCCGTGCCTGGAGGCGACTGTAACCCGGCGTCAGCCTGGGGCTTCTGGGCCTCTGAGGACAGAGCTGGCCTTGCAGTGATGATGGATGGGATCCCAGTGCAACCGGCCGCTGCCTTTGCGGGGACTCCAGCTGCCGGCGCCCCCGTAGCAGCCACTTGGATCTCTGCTGTCTCCTCTGCGACCTTGTAGGCTGGAATCTGGGGCCACTACTTCATGGAAATTCCAGAAACCCAGCCGTCCGGACTAGGAGGCTTAAATTTACTCAGTAGGACCTGAAGACCATCAACCAATAAAGGTAAAAAAAGAAAAGCACGGGCGCCCTCTTGTGGCTAAGGCAGCTGAGACGGCTGTGGTGTGGACCAGGGACAGCCTAAGGACCTGGGTTCAAGACTCAGGACCCGGGGAGGACCAGGGGAGAAAAACAAAATAAATAAGTAAATAAAGATTTCCTGCTCCTTCTCTCTTCCCTCTTCTCCCTTCCCTTCCTCCCCCCTTCCCTTCCTTCCCTTAAAAAAAAAAAAACTGAAATATCTCAAAAATGATGCATCAAAGCAAAAGTTTGGGGGAAAATACAAATCTATCAGAATCTGGTAATCTTCCAGAATTTTAAAGAAACAGTTAAAAAAAAAAAAAAGAGGAAGGCAGGCAGGCAGCAGGCAAGAAGGAAGAGAGGAGAAAGAAATGTTTTGTTTCAGTTGTTTATTCTAGTTGTGTGTGTCCGGCCTCAGCCCCAGGTAGTGAACCTCAATCCCTGGGCTGTATGTGGTCTGTGCCCCAGACATGGGCTTAACCCTGAGGTACCAGGGCACCACGAAATGAACTGTCTTAAAGGCTGTTACAGAAATCAAGAAAATGAATGAGCAAATTAAGAATTCTAACAAAGACAAAGATGGTATGAAACACTTCCAGTCAGAAATTATGGACCTGAAGAACATAATTACTGAATTGAAAAAACACAATAGGGCATGCCCTGGTGGAGCAGTGGTTACGTCAGTCACCTCTGAAGGAATGCAGGCCACATGCCCCTGGACTCAAGTCCTGGGTCTGGGAGGAAGCAACCAGTGTGAGCAAATAAGTAAGAACACAAATAAGGATGATTTTTCCACCTCTCTTTCTGTTTGGTGGATGCCTACTTTCCTTCACTCCTGCCTGCTCTTTTCCTTTAAAAGACAAACAAAACACACTAGAAGGTCTCAACAAATTGGTGAGATGGAAGAAGAGATAGAGCAGAGGAAACACCCAAACACACTGGAACACAGGAAAAAGAACAAGGAGAGTCGTCCATTGGCGCCCACGCTGGAATCTGTGGAGTTCACATTTCCTTGACGCCGTAGAGGCGCCATGGCCACGCCTCAGTCCAGCGAGCACCTACTCTTCCCCTGGGAGAGGCCCCATACGGGGTGAGCAGTCACACAGAGGACTCAGGAACAGGGATTCCTGGCCTGGGCGGGACTGCATGGTACAGCTGGGTGGCGTGCTGAATGACTCCCCAGGAAAGGGAAGGAAGCCCCGAGTCTTTCCTCCGTCACAGAAAGACCCGCAAGCTGTCGTTTAGCAAGCCAAGACCTACTCCCGGTGACATGATCAGCAAGGCAAGAAAGCATTCCTTCCTAGGGGAGCAGGAGGAGAAAACTGTAGAACTATGGTTTTAGAAATCAAATGGCTCCTCTGAGTGTGAATGAGGCATCAATGCTCTTCCTCGCTGCCCTTCCAGAAAAATCACAGCTGCTGCAGCATGTCTGTGCCTAGTTAACCACCAACCCGCAAACGTGCAAGGTGCCCGTCCCCCCACGCCTACTGAAGCCTGTGCGTCAGGCCACTGTGTTCTTGAGGGTTCAGAGTAACACCTTCCCTCTGACACCGGTCTCTGCTCCTGAGACCATGCAGGCTTTCCGCAGCGTGGCTTGTCTCCAGGGAGAAGGCTCGGGGAAGCAGAACGCGCGGCGTTGGTCTCTGAATGCGTGTGAACACAATCCTTCTTTTGCTATACAATCTTTACCTTTGTTGTTTTTTTACATAAAAATGTCCATCATTACAAAAATAATTTTTAAAACCCAAACAAAAATAATTCAAGTAACTTGTAACTGTATCACATAAAACGGAAGATCTTGGTGCACCCTGCTGGAACTGTGGTTGGGACAGCCGCCTCCGGCCCAGCAAAGTCCACATACATCCAAAGTTCAGGTTTGTGTCCCACGTCCGGGGAAAACAAACAAGATGAAAAACTAAATGAAAAAAATAAAATGCCTTTTCTCCTTTTTCTTTCTTCCTGCTTGCCTTTGTTTCCTTCCTTTAAAACAAAACAAAACATGGAAGGGCTTCCTGCAAAATTTATTTATTTATTTTTTTCAATCATAAAATGAGTAAAAGAAGCTACAGAAGGAAAAAGCCTCATCTTGGATCCATGTTCCGTCTCCCTGATTAACTCTCTTTAAGAGAAGGGGCTAGAATCCCAGCTTTCTTTGCTATAAATGAAATACTTTGAAGACTTATATGCACTTTAAAAATACATTTTAAAAATTATCCAAGTCTTCTTAAACAAGCAGTCTATACTTATATAAATGCAAAATTGAATACATTCACAAATAAGGTTCCAGATCACGTAGGTGGCTAATTCACCTGCAGGCCAGGCACGTGGCCCACTCCAGGGTGGCCGCACATCGTCACTGCCTCCCCAGGAGTAAAGCGTGGAAAGAATGGAAGAGTCACTTTACAGTAGAGAAAGCTGACAAGCACCACCTCAGTAGTGACCCGGATGACACTGACAAATTATATTGCTATTCTATGCCTTTGATACGATACGATGGAACTTTGCCTCAGGTCTTCCCCAGTAACTCACCAGCCCAACCAGTCTAATCATGAGAAAAACATCACATTCAAAAGAGGGCATCCTACAAAATGCCTGAGCAGGGCATCTCCATGTCAGTCACAGACCAGGAACCAGCACGGAGATAGGATGACAAAATGTAATGTGTCCTGGATGAAACCCTGGAACAGAAACGGGTACGAGGAGCCAACTGAGGAAGTCCGAAGAAGGCTCCATCAGTGATAGTTCATTGTTATAATGAACATGTCACAAATCATTTAAGGTGTTGACAATAGGAGAAACTAGGTGCTGGTCCTGGGGATATATGGGAACTGCTGTACTATTTTCTCAATTTCCCCATAAATCTTAAATTGCCCTAAAAAATAAAGTCATTAAACACATTTTTTTTTTTTTTTTTTAGTGCAAGGGGTCAGGAAGGAAGGTGTCCAGTAGAACTAATCAGTTGGGAAGATCCTCCTGAGACTTTATGGGAATAAGAAATAGTTTCGCTAGCATACCCGGGTCGTTTAGCGGTTGAGTCAGCCACCTCTAGCTGGGCATAGTCCACGTATATCCCAGGGACCTTTTTCACGTGCTGGGGGCAGAGGGAACAACCAAGAGGCGTAACTAAGCCAAATAAAATGCTTCTTCCTCCTCTCTCTTCCAGCCGCCTACTTGCCTTTCATTCCTGCCTGTTCCTTTAAAAACAGAAAGTTGTTATTATGTGAAACTTATAAATTTCTAATCTTATTTCTCCTCAACAGCATACTGGTAACTGTCTCTCCAGAGGATATGCCAATGTCGCCACTGTTTTAAGTCAGCTCTCTAGAACTGGCCCTTGGGTTTCAACACACTACTACTCTTGTCTAAATTTATTTTATAATTTAAGCCCTCTTTTAGCAAAATGAAATCTTTGCTCTTTCTCATTGAACATTCAAACTTTTACCAGGTCATTGCAAAACATTTTATCTGGGATGAATTCATTTTGATGTTATTTGCAGTCTTCCACAGCATCAGATGTCTTTTCTCTCCACATCATTCAGTCTTGCCCCCTCTGGCGCTTATTCAGAACCAGCTCTGCTGACATTAATTGGCCTGGGGAGGTCACAGACCAGGCCATCAACAGGACTGTGTCAGTGATCAGTTGCAGGGTGTGGTGTCTAAGCCCTCCAGCCACCTTTGGGGCGTGAATCATAATAAAAGGCTCATGTTCTGCCAGGGGGCAGGCAAGTTCATCTAGCACCCTCCGAGTATCAAGCCTGGCTTCAGTTCTGGTCTTGGGTCAGCACTTCTCAGTCTCTTCCACTCCCCAGGACCTAACAGCCTTGCAACTTATTAAAATCTGAGGAACTAAGTTGTGTAGGGTTGAGAATTTGTGGCATGCCCTGGTGGCTCTGTGGGTTAAGTCCACCAGGCATCTAGTCCATGTACATCCCAGAAACCAGTTTTCAACCTGAGGCAGGGTGACAACCAGACGAGCACCTAAATAAAAGTGCCTCTTCCTCCTCTCTCTTCCTGCCTGCACCTTTGCTTCAAAAAAAAAAAAAATTCAGGCGCGCCCTGGTGGAGCAGCGGTTGGGTCAGTCGCTTCCTAAGGAGCACAAGGCCACATACCCCTGGGTTTGAGTCCCAGGTCCAGGGGAAACAACCAGTGTGAATAATTAAAGAATAAATAAAAGGGCCTGCATCTTTCCTTTAAACAAAAAAAGGGAAAAGTTGTAAAGACAAACTTGGAAAATATCTGCCACTAAACACAAAATCTAATTTCGCTAAAATAGAAAGTTGGGTAAAAGTCATTAAGGATGGACCACCCATGAATAAAATGACTAGATAACAGGCAGTGCCCGAAGAGAAAATAGAGAAATTCAGTGAGCTGAAAATTTACCAAATCCCCCCAGAAAAATATTTTTGCTATTTAGACTGGAAAAATTTAAAAAATTGGTATTATAGAGCACATTGAAAAAATTATATATATGTATATACATACATATATATACATTTCCCAGCCCTCCTCCCTCGTCACTGCAGCAACAAGTTGGTGGAAACTTCGGGAGGCTGACTTGGTCACGTGACTCTGCCATCCCCACTCTGTGACTCACAAACTCCACGTCCAGGAGCGCCAGGTCCTAGAGCCAGTCCCCGCAGGGCACAGGAGGGCGACCCACCACCGCGGTGCTACGGGCAGAGCAGCAGTGGAACCCACCCTGTCCCTGGGCAGCTACGTGTCACAACAGTGCTCTTGTCAACCGTGAGGACAGTACACATGCTGGACGTTTCACGTGCCCAAGGTCTGCTGGCAAGAAAGCAGCACAGTAACGTGGAGCGAACACTGATGTTGTCGTAAGAGTGAGCGGACGTGAGCAAACAGAAGGCGATGTTTCCAGTGTTCAGCAACCTGCTGGCAACGGTGCAACAGGCGAGGACAGAGGCCCTCCCAGTGCATCCACACACAGTACACACGCACCACGTTTAATGAGCACATATTATTCTAATAAGCAGAAAAATACAAATCATGATTAGTAAAGTATTTCATAATATTTTTAAATGTCTTAACATAATGAATGACGAGTACAGCTCTAACTAATCTGTCCTTATACAAAAGATGAATGAAGGAAAATCACCAACAGGCTCTAACACGGACGAGTGGCTTCCACCCTAAAGGCTGCTGCTCGCCTGCAGGTGTAGTGTGACACCCAGTGGACCAGAACCAACTCACTCGGAGAGTCAGAAAAGCGCCCAGTAGCTCAGGCACCACGACCAATGACCAGTGCTGGGCACAGCAGTTCCAAGAAGACAGCCCCGCTGTCCCCGGTTTCATCTACCCGGCCAGACCCATCTCTTGGAAGAGGCCGGGATCCCCACTTCTTCCATGTTTCTCCCCGAGTCTGACGCTTCCTGAGAAGAGACAGGGAAACCCGTGGGCACCAAGAACAGACGTACAAAGGAAAAACGGAATGTCTCTAGATTTTGGGAGGACACTGGTTCCAAGGGCAGGTGATCTGTGACAGGCCTCAGGAGACAGAAAGGAGCAGCAGACGTCTCTGCGGCAGATCCCCTGGCGGCACCATGGGTGGGCCCAGGCCACCGGGCTGCCCTGCCTTGCGGCACCATAGCCTCACCCTCCACGGTTTCTTCAGGGGCTAGACCAGCCCAAACCCCAGCCAGAAAACGCAAGGGGATCCAGGGCAAAGCAACCACATTAGAAAGGTAAGGGAAACTGTGGCTTCTTAAAAAGGACAAATTTCCAAAATGCATAATTTTCCTTGTTTTTCTGTCATTTGCACAATTTTTGTCAAGTCCAAACGTAATTTAAAATGAGGTAGGTAGTTTTTCTCTACTCGTGCCTTCGTCGAGGGTGACTGGCGAGGCCTTGACGTAGAAGCACTGGTCTCCGGGGCGGGGCGGCGCCGGGCGGCGCCTGAGAGCCCGGGCGTCTCAGTTGGCGATTTTCTCAATCTCATCCAAATCATCCG
>RJWH01006464.1:0-54465 GCA_004363575.1 Solenodon paradoxus
CGCCCCAGACACAAACCCAGACTCGCCCCAGACACACCCCAGGCACAAACCCAGAGGAAAAGCAGCACAGACGCTACAGAGACCGCAACAGCGTGTGCCCCCACAAGTGCCCGGGTTCAGGCTACATCGGGGATGTGGAAATTCTCAGCCTCAGGGAAAAGAGGGCCACAGAAGAGTGGGAGGAGCCTTGCGAGGGAGGCATCCCAGAGAGTTGCTCCGGCAGCAGAATCTGACCAGTGGGACTGGGACATGGAGTCGCGGAGGACGGTGGTCAGGTGGAGGGTGAAAAAGAGGACAAGTGCCCCAGTGGGCTCAGTAGAAGCCCTGACAGGAATCTGCACAGAATGCTGTCATAACAAGAAGGCAGCTAGGGGATATCCCACCCCACCCCGTCTTACTACATTACTGGAGTCACAGGAGGCGCCCAACCAAAATTCCACCCCCAGGTTTACAGGTGCCTGAAATAGCATCACTGGAAGAGACACCTTCAACAGCTACCCACTAGCGCCACCATGTGAGTGGAGACAGAACTGCAGTCTGATTGCTGACTAGTTCATTAAGATGGTCTTTACCATTCATGTCTGTGACATGAGAGGAAGGATCTACATCCAAATACCAACACCAACACCACAGGTGTTGTGAGACTCAATGTAGGGTCCACCTGAGAACTTCAACAAATCAAAAGAAAACCCAGTGTTCAAACCAAGATCCAGGTCTATTGGGTGCAAGTCGACACCCTAAACAAAGTGCCATGATTTCACAGCAAACTAACCCACAGAAACATAAACAGAATGCTAAACAGAGTGAAGACTGAGAAATATATACAAAATGCTGGATTCAATTAAAACCCCAGGGGAAAATATGAATGCACCAGGCATATGAAAACTACCTGAGGATGAATTTAGGGCAACAGTGAGAAACATACTCATGGAAATTAAAAAACAATAGAGGAAGAAAAAAACAAAAAGGGGAGAGAAAAATGAAACAAGATGTAAAAGAAATGAACACAATAGATGAACTAAATAAATCAACAGAGTGACTCAGTAGGATGGATGAAGCCTCCAATAGAATCAGAACATAGGGCAGAGGAATGCAGTCAAGCAAACCAACAAAAAGAAAAAAGTATGAAAAGAAATGAAGACTGCATTCAAGACCGACAGGATAATACCAAAAGGAAAAACAGACATATCACAGTGATCCCAGAATGAGAGAAGAAAAGGGGGCAGAAAGTGTATTTGAAGAAAGAGTTGAGAATTTCCCTAACCTGAGGAAAGAAGCAGGCCTCCAGACCCAGGAAGCTCAAAGAGTTCCAAACAAAAGAAACTCAAACAGACTCATACCTAGACAAAATGGCATCAAAATGTCAAAAATACAAGATAAATAATCTTCAAAGCAGTTAGAGAAAAATGAGTCACATACAAAACAGTCCCATTAAGAATGTCAGCAAGTTTCTAGGCTGAAACTCTACCAGCCAGAAGAAGGGAGAGGCATGATATATTCAAAGTGCTGAAAGAAAAAAATTTTCAACCTAGGATACTAAATCATGTGAGATTATCAATTAGATCTGAAGAAATGATAAAAAAAAAAAGCTTCTCAGTTAAACGTGAAGGAAATTCATCACCACAAACCAGTTCTACAAAAAATACTAAAGTAATACTATAAAGTTTAAAGAAACCTGTCTTAAAACAGTAACAACAAGAATATAAAAAATGGAGAAGAGAGAATAAAAATCTGTATTAGAATGAGCCTAAGACTAATCTGCTTTCAAATAATAGGAAATAAACAGAATTCTTAATGCTAACCTGAGGGTAACCCGAAAACATATCTCCAGGTGGAAAAAAGCAGAGAAGGAAACAAAAAGGGAAATCAATCAAAACATAACCAAGAAAAAGAGAAGAACAAAGGCACTGTCTGCAACAACACCCAGAAGTTAACTTACAAATGACAATTAAAAAAAAAATCACGTACCAATAATCACCCTAAATATTAATGGGCTGAACTCACCAAAAACAACAGAGTGGGCAAATGGAGTAAAAAGAATAACCCAATCCTATGCCGCATTTTGGGAACTCACTTAAATTCAAAAGATAAACATAGGTTCACGTCAATGGTTGAGAGACAATCCTACAGCCAGATGGAGAAAAAAAGAAAAAAGCAGGAAGAACCATATTTATGTTGGGTAAAACAGATTTCCAACTAAAAAGCATAAAAAAAGACAGAGATGGACATTATATAATGATTAAGCAGTAAACCCAGCAAAAACGGCATAATGTTATTAACATATATAGACCAAATGGAGAAAGCATCAAACATATTAACTATTATTAGAACTGGTAAGAAACAACAAATTTACAAGGACTGAAATCATACCAAGCATCTTCTGATAACAATGGCTTAAAACTAGAAATCAATCACAAAAAGAAAGCTTGAAGACCCCAAATTAATTAGACACAAAATAATATGCTTCTGAATGACTCCTGCATAAAAGAGAAAATCAAAGAACTTAAAAAACAGAGACAAGTGAGAATTAGGACACAAGCTATCAGAATCTATGTGACGCAGCAAAAGCAGTACTAAGAGGAAAGTTCATTGCAATCCAAACCTACCTAAAGAAATAAGACAAATTGCAAAATAAACAATCTAACCCTGCATTTAAAAGCAACTAGAGAAAAAAGAACATTGAAAGCCAAAAATTAGTAGAAGAAAGGAAATAATAAAAATTCAAGCAGAAATAAATGAAATAAGAAACAAAAAGGCAATCCAGAAGATCAATGAAACCAAAAATTGGTTCTTTGAAAAAATAAACAAAAATGACAAGCCATTGGCTAGACTCACTAAAAAACAAAATAACACCTCCCCCCGCAACGGGAGAAAAATTCTCACAACTAGAATCATAAATGAAAGGGAGAAGTTACAACAGATACCACGGAAATTCAAAACATCATAAGGGACTACTATGAACAGCTCTAGGCCACCAAAATGCAAAATGGACAAATTTGAGAACATGGAAAGATTTCTAGACAAGTGTAGTCTACCAAGACTGAACCCAAAAGAACTGGAAAACTTGAATGGAAGAATCACAAGCAAAGAAATTGAAAAAGTAATCAAGGGGCTCCCCAAAAATAAAAGCCCAGGATCAGATGGCTTCTCCAATGAGCTCTACCAAACCTTCAGAGAAGAATTAACACCTATGCTTCTCAAGCTCTTCCAAAATATTGAATAGGGAACTCTACCAAATACTTTTCACGAGGCTAACATTACACTGATATCAAAAGCTTATACACATGTCAGCAAGAAAGAAAATTACAGACCAGTATCTCTAATGAATATAAATGCAAAAATTCTCAACAAAATATTAGCAAACTGAATTCAGCAATGCATCAAAAAGATTATACATCATGACCAAGTGGGATTCATTCCAGGGATGCCAGAATGGTTCGACATACATAAATCTATTAATGACATACCATATCCACAAGAGCAAAGAGAAAAAAGACATGATCACATCAACAGATACAGAGAAAGTTTTGGTAAGATCCAACACCCATTTATAATAAAAACTCTCCATAAAATGGAAATAGAAGAATCATACCTCAACATAATAAAGGTCATATATGAAAAACCCACAGCCAACATCATAGTCAATGGCAAAAAACTGAAAGCATTTCCTCTTAGGTTAGGAACAAGGCAAGGTTTTCCACTCTCACCACTGCTATTTAATATTGTACTTGAGGTCTTAGCCAAAGCAATTAGGCAAGAAAAGGAAAAAAAAAGGAATCCAAATGAGGAAGTAAAAGGGGGAAGTAAAACTCTCATTGTTTACAGATGACATGATTATATATATCGAAAACCCAAAAACTATCAAACTTCTAGAACTCATCAATGAATACAGTAACATGGCAGGCTACAAAATAAATGCACAAAAATCTGTTGCATTTTTACATACAAACAACACGCTAGAAGAAAACGAAGTAACGAAAGCCACACCATTTAAAACAGAAGTTAAACGAATGAAATATCTGGGCATACACCTAACAAAGTAAGTAAAAGATCTATACAATGAAAACTACAAGTCCTTCTTAAAAGAAATAGAGGACACAAAGAAATAGAGATATCCCCTGCTCATGGCTCAGAATAATCAATATTATCAAAATGGCCATCTTATCCAAAGCAATATATAGGTTTAATGCAATCCCTATTAAAATCCCACAGGCTTATTTCTAGGAAATAGAACCAAAAAATCTTAAAATTTGTATGAAACAATGAAAGACCCTGAATAGCCAAAGCAATCATTAGAAAAAAGAACAAATCTGGAAGGACTGCACCTCCAGACTTTGAACTATATTACAAAGTAATAGTAATCAAAACAGTATGGTACATGATTAATAATAGAAACAGATCAGTGGAATAGACCTGAATCACCAGAAACTGACGCACTCAAATACAGTCTGTTAATCCACAACAAAGGAGCCAAAAGCATTCGATGGAATAAGGAAAAGTGTCTTCAACAAATGGTGTTGGGAAAACTGGACAGCTGCAAGCAAAAGAACGAAGCTTGACTATTCTCTAACACCTTTGACTAAAATTAACTTAAAATGAATCACAGACTTGGACATAAGACCAGAAACCATAAAGGTCTTAGAAGACAACATAGGAAAAGACTTTCCATGACATCAGTCAGAGACAAGACTTTGGGGACTCAACTCCACCATCAAGGGAAACAAAGAAAAATAAACAACTGGGATTACATCAAACTAAGGAGATTCTTCACAATCAAAGAAAACATCAGCAAAACCAAAAGGAAACCTACTAACTGGGAAAAGATATTCGTTCGATATTTCCAACAAAGGATTAATATCTAAAATATACATAAAACTCAACAACAGAAAAACAAGTAATCCAATCAAAAAATTGGAGGAGGAACTGGAGACACTTTTCTGAAGAGGATATAAAGATGGCCAACAAGCATATGAAATTATGTTCCTACTCACTGGCTATCAGGGAAATGCAAATTAAAATAATAATGAGATATCACCTTATACCGGAAGGGCTAGCTATTATCCAAAAGTCTGCAAACAACAAATGCTGGTGAGGATATAGAGAAAAGAGAACACTTTTGCACTGTTGGTGGGAGTGCAAATTGGTGCAACCCCTATGGCAAACAGTTTGGAGATTTCTCAAGAAACTGAAGATGGAAATCCCATATGATCCCGTCATTTCACTTCTGGGCATCTACCCAAAAGATACAAAAGCACCCAACCACAGAGATGTATGTATCCTCATGTTTGTTGCAGCCCTATTCACAATAGCTAAGAACTGGAAATTACCTAAGTGCCCAACATCAGATGAATGGATAAAGAAGATGTGGTACATATATACAATGGAATACTACAAAGCCCTTATAAGAGATGAAACCCTGTCATTTGAATCAACATGGATGGATCTAGAGGGAATTATGCTAAGTGAAACAAGTCAAAAGAAGAAAGACAGAGACTAGATGACCTCACTCATAGGTAGAATGTGAAAAGACAAAACCAAGGAATAGATGAAACATAACCAATCCTGAAACATTTGCAACAGAACTGAGGTTACCAAAAGAGAATGGGGCAGGCAGAGGTAAATGGTAGTGGAGCCCACTGGATAACGGTGAAGTACACTTGGTGACTTGGTGGAGGGCATGCTGTGTTGAAATGTATCTAAGAAATGGGGAAACTATACATAGGAAATTAATGTGTAGAATAATTACTACAGCAAAAATTAAATTAAGTTAAAATGAAATGGAGCATAAAAAAAAAGAAACAGAGGATACAAAGAGATGGAAACACATCATTAAAATGGCTTATACTAGACAATATACAAATTTAATGCAATCCAATAAAACTCCAGAGATCTACTTCAAGGAAACAGAATAAAAAAAATCTTAAAATTTGTATGGCACAACAAAAGATCCCAAATAGCCAAAGCAATTGTGAGGGAAAAAAACCAACTGAATTCAGTGGGATTATACTGCCTTATATTGAGTTATACTACAAAGTGATAGTGATCAAAACAGTATGATACTGGAATAATAACAGAAGCAAAGATCAGTGGAATAAAAACAAATCACCAGAAACAGATTCACCTACATAAGGTCAGCAAATCTACGGCAAAGGAGTCAAAAGTATATGATGAAGAAAGAAATGTCTCTTCAATAAATGACGTTCAATAAATGATGCTGGGTTAACTGGACAGTCACATGCAAAAGAATGAAATTAGATTGTTCTCTAACACCAGTCACAAAAGTTGTCTGAAAATGGACTAGATATTTGGTCATAAGACCAGAAACCGTAAAACTCTTGGAAGACAACATAGGAAAGCTATTCCATGTCATCAGTCTTAGAGATCTTTTGAGACCCAATTTCAACATAAAGGGAAACAAAAACAAAAATAGACAACTGGGACTATATCAAATTAAAAAGTATCTTCACAGTGAAAAGAAAACATCACCAAAACAAAAAGACAACCTATTAACTATTAACTGGGAGATGATATTTATATTCAGTATTTCTGATAAGGGCTTAATATTCAAAATAAACAAAGAACTCACAAAACTCAGTAATAGAAAAATAGATATTCCAATCAAAATATGGGAAGAGGAACTGAAGAAACATTTTTTCCAAAGAGGATATACAGATGACCAACAGGCACAGGAAAAGATGTTGGCTCTCAGGGACATGCAAATCAAAACAACAATGAGATATCACCTTACTCATGAGAGACTGATTATTATCCAAAAGTCTGGAAACAACAAATGTTGGTGAGGATGTGGAGAAAGGGAACACTTTTACATTTTGATGGGAGTGCAAACTGGTGCAAGCCCTGCAGAAACCAATATGGAGATTGCTCAAAAAGTTGAAAATGGAAATCCCATAGGATCTCACCATCCCACTTCTAGGTATTCACCTGAAAGATCCAAAAACACTAGTTCGCAGAGATTTATTCACCCTCATGTTTATTGCACTCCTATTCACAATAAGAACTGGAAACTAATTACCTAGTGTCAGATGAATGGATAAAGAAGATGTGGTATATATACACAATGGAAATCTCCACAGTCCTTAGAAGAGATGAAATCTTGTCAAATGAATCAACATGGATGGATCTAGAGGGGAATTATGCTAAGTGAACTAAGTCAAAAGAAGAAAGAGGTGATCTCACACACAGTGGGAATGTGAATAGACAAAACAAAGGAATGGAAGAAACAAATCTTGAGGATACAAATAGTGCAAATAATTTCAAATACAGGGCCCAGATATGAAACTAGCCACTATTCTATCAGATACCTCCCTTCAAATGAATCACATATGTTTACAGGTGTACAGCTATGGAATTGCTATCACTTAGGACATGTGTTACTTAAAACTGGTAGTAACTCAACTTTGCATACAGTGAAGAAAACGATGAAAAGAATCATCTGGATTCAGGCTTTGGTGATGATAATTCACCTGACTTTTAATATCTAATGCCCTAGATCTTGAAAATTCATTACTCCCTAATTAATTCATTGAGTAAATATTTACGGTGAATATTTACTATGTGTCAGGTATCCTTTCAGGGACTGGGTCACATTAGTGAACATAAGAAAAATTCTTGTGTGACCTTGGGAAGCTGATATTCTAGTAAAGTTTACACTTCCTGTGACCTAAGGCTTCTGTAAGTCTTTGCAAAATGTTGATACTGATTTCTCATAGTAGGATCATAGGTAATTTTCAATTTCTTCTTTACTGTCTAATGTCTTCCCCAATACGTCATTTTCCCCCTTCCTTCCTTTTTTACTTAATGGTGAGGGAAACTGGGTAGGGTAATCATTCTGGGTGTACTACAGCAAATGGATAACAGAGAGTAATTGTAAGCAAAGACAAAGTACAAATACCAATCAAGTTACATGGAGATGCATTAATTTAGGTGACTGATATAAGACTATGAATTAAGGTATGGATTGGAGAAACAATGATTAAGAGACACAGATCTGAGAAACATTAAGGATACCCAATTAACAGGACTCTATCACCAACAGGTATGTTGGTAAAGGTGAAGGAAAGATCAAATATGAATCCAAGGTTTCCAATTTTGACCTGTGAGAAAAGAACACAAACTCAGTTCTTACATATCTCTGTACCTGTGGCAATAATTTTGCTCAAACTCTAAGAACAAAACTCCTGAACATTCACAGTTAGTGGGTAATGAAGCTTTTGCATTTGCCTGAAGTCATGGACTAAGGTAAGACAGGGTGACAGCATGTTTAAAGTAAACACGAAGATTTCTGACGTATACCTAATGTGTGCAAGGGTTTGGACCACATCTGATCCTGTAGCAGACAGGGGCCTATGTGACTGGCTCCTTGAGAACTATGACCTCTAAGACTCAAGAAAATTTCCTTGGGTAAAGACATCTTTCAGGTTTGCAGCTTAAGAGTTAACAGCTCGCATTACTCTTACAGAAAAAGAAAGATTACTTGGGATTCTGTGCATAATCTCTTTATTGATGGGCATCTTTTTCTTGCTGTTCTTAGGCTTTATTTTTTTTGCTGCAATAAATCTTAACTGTGGATACAACTTTATACTGAGTCATGTCAGTGCTTCCAGTGAACCACTGAACTAGTGGGTAGTCATGGCAACCCACATCCCCCATATTACCACCGAATAGGCAGGAGCTGATGGGTTCAGTTGAGTGGAGGAAGAAATGAATTTATTCTCCTTGCAAGGTATTTTGGTCACCTTCATTACCTTCATTAGAATTTTATGGTTTTTGAGCAGCAAAATATTATATTTACCACTTAAGTATTACCACTAGTTAAAAATTCTCAGTTTCAACTCATTCTTCTACGTATTTTTTATACTTATAAACAAAATGTGAAGGAACATCTCTTATTTTAAGAGTTTAGTGTATTTTGTGATCTTGTCCCAACTCTCTCTCACACACAAACACACACACCCCACCACTGTCTTTAAAATCATTAAGTTACTTTGCTTCTGGCTCAAGAACCTTTAAAACATTTACCCTTTATCAGACACTTTGCTAGGTGTTAGGGATAAAAAGGTTAAGAAGATAAAGCACCTATTCTAGAATCCAGAGAAGGACACTTAGATGACAACACATCAAAATATTCCCTAGGCTGTTCTTAATGTTCAATTTTTAATAGTATTGGAGACACGGGCAATATAAAAGATTGCATCTTGAACGCCATACTTAGAAAGTATTATATTGCAGCTATAAGATGGACCAAAATTCTGTTGAAAATTCTTCTGCTATATTATCTGAAAGTCTGAATAATGAGCTATTCCATGGTTGAGTCAATGAGAAACCAAAGGTAATGGTAAAAATATTACCAGCAGTTACCACTACTTCCTGAGGGTGGATGCAGTATACTTTTGTCTGCAATTTAATAGCTTTGCTATCCTTAGGTGAGTTTATATTTCTGAAATAATCATTCACTACAGAATACAAAGTATGACAGCAAGAATAAGAAACAATTTCTCATTCTTTCCATGTATTACTTAGAGTTCTATTTGCTCTGCTAATATAGTATCTTTGAAAATCTATTTGTTAGGTAGACTAGAGGGGGGCTGGAACATGAGCGGGGCTGGAACAGGAGAGGCGCCCCAACAAACTAGGCCCACAGAATATCAGACCAGGCACTGACACAGACCAGGCACTAAAAGGGCCCAGGAAACAATCGGTGATGCGTCTCTGCAGATACCCTCTAAAGCCCAGACCAGCTGGCGACACCAGTGCAGTAATTCAGTCACCTACACTCCACCTCATTGTTTAAGAAACTTAACATAAAGTTGAATACGGACTTATTCATTAATAGCCTCTCTCCTGGAGATCCCCACCCAGAAACTCCCCTAGAGTGGAGTGAGGAGGGGGAGCCAGGGCAAAGACCCCTTGTAAATATGTGCACCCTTAGCAGAGTGTGTGTGGGTTTTCACTTGAGCCCCACCTACTTCTCCTATCTTGAGAAGTGTGCTTTCGCTTTGTTCACCTGTCCACTTTTCTCTTTGTAAAAAATAAAAACTTCTGCTACCCTCAACATGCTGCCTGCAGTGGTAATTATCCACACCAGGCATGAGAACCTGCGCGGATTGCACACTAACATGTTCTACTTCATTCATGTATGTAACCTCAGAACCATAAACCTGACCTTCTTCCTAAGCACTAATATATTTATGTATGTATGTATGCCCTAATACATGCCAGTTAAAACCAAAATTTACACTATTCTAAATCCACTTCTTTAGAACCATTAAACCTCTTTTTTAAAAAAGAGATAAAAAATGATTTGATCATTAGTTTGAATGCAATTCAAGGGTTAAGAGCTGAACATATTAAAAAAAATGAACTAGGTATTAAAAAAGTATCCATCTCTTAGATTTAAAGTGCTTTGTTTTTTTTAAACAGACGGAAGCTTATCAAGTTGTATAGGATTCTGCTGTGTATACATTTAAACAGAAAATCTGAGAAGAGCTACAGACACTACACCCTCTAACTGGAAGATTTGTTTTTGTTGACTGATGTTAGTGTAAGAGAAAAAGAGTAGAGTTTATGAGAGAGGAGTGAGGACAGAGTAAATGGCTGAAGCTTCAAGATTCTGGTGTAAAAGAATAGAAAGGAAACAGAAAAGGGATCAAACTTGGAAAAGAAGGGAAACTGTCATTATTTGCAGACAACATGATAATATATAGAGAACTCAAAAGACACCACTAAAAAACTGTGAGTGAGTACAGTAAAGTGACTGGCTACAAAACTGATATGCAAGTCTGTTGTGTTTTTATACACAATAAGTCAGAAGTAAAGCAAATTGAGCATTTATAATCACATCAAAAAGAATCACATACCTAGGAATAAACATAACAGAGGAAGTAAAATACCAGTACAATGAAAATTATAAGCTATTATTAAAAGTAACTGAAAACATGGAGATGAAAAAATATTCTATACGCATGAAAAAGAAAAATTAACAAAATTAAAATGTCCATTTTATCTAAAGTAATATGTAGGTTTGACACAACTCTGATTAATATGTCAATGACATTTTTTAAGGTAATAAATACTAAAATTTATATGGAACCACAATAGGCCCTGACTTGTTAACACAACTTTAAGGGAAAAAAAAGCAGAAAAAATGGAGATATCATGCTCCCCGACTCCAGTCTACAGAGTAATAGCAATTAAAACATGGTATTAGAATAAAATCAGATACATAGTTCAGTGGAACAGAATTGAGAACCTATAAATAAATACACATTCATGGTCAGTTAATTTATGACAAAGGTTCATGAGCAAGTAATGAAGAAACAAAAAAGTCTTTTCAAAAATTAGGTGCTTGGAAAACTGGACAATGACTTGCAAAAAAAAAAAAATGAAAGAGGAACATTCTCTAATACCACACATAAAATATTCTAAAATGGATTAAATATCTGCATGTAAGATGAGAAACTATAAAATATGTAAAAGAAAACATAGGTGATATATTTCATGATATCCTCCTTAGAGATGTCTTTGGGGATACAATTACAATGGCAAGGGAAATAAAGGGGAAAAATGAACAAATGGGAATATATTAAACTAAAAAGTTTTGTACAGCAAAAGAAACTATCACTAGAACAAAAAGGCAACCTACTGAATGGGAGGAGATATTTACAAATCATATATCTAACAAGGGTTAATATTCAAAATACATGAAGAATTTATACAATTCAAAAATAAAACAATCCAATCAAAATACAGGCCAAAGATCTGAACAGACATGTCTCCAAAGAGGATAAACAGATAGCCACCAAGCATGTGAAACAATATTCTCCATTGCTTAGGGAGGAAATGCAAATTAAAACCACAATGAAATAATCTTAGCCTGGAGAGAATAACCTTATCAAAAAGTCAAGAAACAACAAATACTGGTGAGGTTATAAAGAAAAACATGCACTGTTGGTGGGAGTGCAGCTTGGTGCATTCATATTTGAAAAGAGTTTGGAGATTCCTCTTAACATACAACTACCATGCAATCCAGCAATCCCATTTCCAGGTATCTGAAAATATTACTTGAAAAGATGTATGTACTCCTATGCTTACTGTAGCCGTGTTTACAATAGCCAAGATATGGAATCAACGGAAGTGTCTACTGATGGATGAATGAATTAAGAAGATTGGTTATATATACACAGTGGTATACCACTCAATTACAAAAAAAGGTGAAATCTTGCCTTGACATGAGAGAACTAGAGGATATTTTGCTAAGTGAAACAAGTCAGAAAGAGAAAGACAAATACTGGATGATTTTACATATAGTGGGAATACCAATAAATTGTAAAAAATATTAAAATAAACCTCTGGACTTTGACAACAAAATTGAAGCTATCAGAGGGAATGCAGGTGAGGATGGGATCATATAATAAAGGGGGTATATTTATTAGTCGTATTCTTGTTTCCCTTCCTTTCTCATTTTTGTTTTGTTTGCTTAAATTTAAAAAGAGAAAATAGATTGTAAAATACAAGACAAAAAGGAGTCATCACATTTGATGAGATAGCTATAGTAAATGATTATTTTAGAAATATAACCAACCAAATATAAAGTGTTCATTGAGGTATTGCTGTCAAGCCAAACGTACCACTATCAATTTAAATTACTGTAATTATTCTATTAATTAGTAAATAGTTACAAGCCAACCCTTTTGTAAAGTGTCATAAATGGGTTCATTATTCTAATAATCTTATATGCAAAAGATCCTACTTTTAGTTCTGTGTAAAATGCTGAAGGGCATTAACAGACATTTATTGATATTATGTATGATTTACTTTAAAATACTCCAGCAAAAAAAGAAAATAGGAAAAAAAGGTGGGAGAAACAGCTGGATCAAACGAGATGCTAAAACACTGATTAACTGTTGAAACTAAGCAATAGGTACATGAGGATCCATATGATTTTACGGTCATGTGTGGTTGGAAATTTAAAAAATATTTTGACATAATTCTCAGGATAGCTTTGCTATTTCAAAGCAAAGGGGAAGAATCAGACCACCTAACCATTTTAACAGTTTTGTGGGGAAAAAAGTTCTCATTTTGTTTTAGCAAAATGTATCCCCCTCTTTCTCCCTCTGTTCTAACTACTGGCAGTGACTGGTGAAAATGCTTGGAACACACCTTAAACAGAGGGTAAGACAAAAGTCTCTAAGAATTATCCCTGTACTTTGAAATTCTCCATTTGAAAACAAAGAAATAAACTAGCATTGAGTGATAAGGTATTCAGCAAGCAACCAGATGCCAAGAAGATGATTGGTAAGATAAAAAACTACAAATTATTAATCTGCTACCTTGGTCTTTAAGTGCATTTACTTGTTCAGTTTCCATAGTATATAAAAGAAGAGAAGTATTCACAGGGCTATATAATTAGAAAAACACCTTCTATGAGGATACACTGTTTTATCAAGTTAACAGTCACTAACACAAACACAGATTACAGCTGTTCTCCCAGCAAAGCTGCTGAATTTGCTTTCTTCACTAAGTTCCAAGGCACAGACTCTAACGAATAATATTCTTAATTGTATAAATATGCTATCATCATTCACAAAAATATATTCACAGTAAAGACATACTCTACAAAATGTTCACATAGCTAAACTGGCATTTTTACCAAACATAAACCTGAATTTTAGTTATTTGCTACACTTGTCATGATCAGTAGTAATCTTTGTTACAAGTGTCATTTCCCTGATAGCAGTTAAAGTTAGGGAAAGAAAATATTTGCAGTCATTGGATTGATCTTGATTTCTTCTGCATTTCTTATCCATGTATTCTTTTCTTTTTTAGAGAGGCAGAAGAAGCACTATTTTTTATTTAGTTGTTCATACTGGTTGTTTTCCCGGCCCCATGTCTGGAACCCAGGAATTGGGACGTATGTGCACTAGACCACTAGAGGACACGAGGCTGCGCCACATGCTTTCTTTCTACAACTGATAGTCCAGCCAAAAATCCAGATCATTTTTCAGACCACATGGTTCTATCACTAAGATTATACTTTACAAGACTGAGGATAAACACACATGAGAATGGAAGGATCTTTGTTAAAAATAATTGTCTAAATTTCACCAACATATTGAATTAGTGTTCTAAGCAAAAATAATTGAGTGACAAAATGATCAAACTCTAATTACAAAAACAGACATACCAAAGTTTAAAATGTACTTTGGTTAAATAATGACTAGATAAGGACCAAATAAGCTTGTTTTCTATTGTGTCCACACAAAATCCTGTTAGAACTGAAGTCTTAAGCTTGAGGTCTACTTTTACCCCACTTTTAAAATTTTTTAAATTTTTATTAAATTCCAACACAGCATTATAATATTATATGTTTAAGGTGTGCATTATTATAAATCAACAACTATGTGTGTATATATATACATATACATATATATATATATATATGTATGTATATACCAGCAACCCAATTCTGTCCTTTGCTAATAATTTTAATAAAAAAATTACTATGCTAGATTACTACATTGAGATCTCATTATTACTGTGTAAAAATCTTGTTGAAAGTATTTCAGTGTTAAAAGAAATGCTCACTTAATTTCATCAGAAATGCCTTTATGTACAATCCTGTAAAAATTGCTGAAGGGTATTTGTAGTTCCTAAAAGGGAAAGAGCCAAAGCTGAGAAGAGCAACATATTATCTCTGAGTAGATGGAAAAGCTTTCCCTTATGACTGTAGCTGCCACTTGCTGAAGCAAGGTTAACACATTTCTGCTTTTGCCCACATGTGCAGAAGTAAGATATTATTTTAACAGAATACTAATTAGACAAACGTATACCCTTCCTTTTATTAAAAGTCGAAAAGCTGTAGAGTTGTAAAACATGATACATTAATTCCAAACTCACTGGCCTCTGTATCAGTCATAAATATCTTAGACGATCTTCTGAATTTAATAGAGTAACGCAGGGAGAAAAACATTATTTTTAAATCATTTCAAAATGTTTAGTACAGGTATTAAATTATAAGATCCACACAGACTGGCTGGATCAATTCATTTAAAAAGTATTTTTAAATACAATTTTTAATCAACTATTTTTGCTGAAACCTCAAACATGCTTAATTCGTTCCTGTTCCAACAGAACTATAAATCTAAATGAAAAGTACTATATAATATTTAGATGACCAAAAGGAAAGTGACTGGGAACTAATATCCCTCTACTAACAATTTCTGTCATAAGTATTTTTCCTTATTATTCCAAAGTAACTACAAATTAAATGTATACATCAGAAACATCTTTCTAAAAGGTCACTGGGAATCAGAGCTACTTTTAAATGAAATGAAACAAAACAATATAAAAAAAGTGAGTGTTATCACACTTTTCCTCTTCTCCCACAAAGGAATTAAAATGAGAACACATCTAGTCTGACTCGAAAGAAACAAAAATCCTAACACATAATGGACATGGTCTTTCATAAGAACAGAATTTCTAATAGAAATATCTTAGTATAACTTTATGAACAGTAGTAAATATCTTGATATTTCTCAAACAATCATTTTTGGGATTGTGTCTCAGATATGGATGACAACACATAAGCAGGTAAGAGTGCTCTTTATAGAACCCTCAAAATGATGATGCTGTATTGAATGGTACTGGAAGGATTAGGAAAAACTTCACTAAATGATGGACTTGATTGTGTGATACCCTCTCTTTTGAACTCTTTCTCCTGCTCCTCGTTCACTCCTTTCCCTCATTTCTTTTTCTTTTCTTGCACAATACGAAACTCAGAACCACAAACCTATGAAAAATCTAAGTAGGATCAATAAAACTTTTTAATTTATAATCAATACAATTTTTCATTTGGTATTTGTTTTTGTTTTTTAAGAGGCAAAGGCAAGTCGGAAGGCAGGCAGGAAGAGACAGGAGGTAGAAGCAATTGTTATTGTTTACTTTTGGTTGTTCCTTCCTGGCTCACGGTTGCGAACCTGGGCCCTTGGATTACGCCAGAGCTGCAAGACACCTGGGCCACCAGGGCACGCCTGTTCAGTGCTTGTTAAAAACAATAGCAGCTAACATTTGTAAACTTACTATGTACCAGGCAATATACCAAAGTGAACTGGATATATGTATTATGCATAACTTTTTGTTACTCAACCATATGAGATAGTCATTATTATTTTCATTTTGACAGTGACACAACCATGGTTTCAAGAGGTAAAATAAAATTTAATCGAAGGTCAAAGGTAAAGATTCAAACCCAGGCTTGATTTTACATCTACAATGGAATAAAATATAAAAATTTAAGACATGTTATATAATTCTATTTACTTTGTACTAACTGGAAAAGAACAACATCAATCAATTTTAAGAGTAGGCCACAAGTCTAAGTGGGAGGATGATTAAGCATCACTGAGACAGGCATGCCTTGGTGGCCTAGTCAGTTAGTTCACTGAGGTGTAGTCCATGTATATCCCAAGGTCATAGGTTTAAGAACTGGGTCAGGGAAACAACCAAGATGAACAACTAAATAAAATAAAAACACTTCTTCTGCCTCTCTCTTCCTGCCTGTTTGACTACTCACCTTCATTCTTGTGTGTACTTTTCCTTTAAAAAAATAAAAAATACAACCTCTGTTAATTATTTATTTTATAAATTACTGCTAAAGTTCCAAATATAAGGTGCTTTTGTTTAGCACACAGCTGATTAAATTAAGTTCTATAAGCTCTAGTTCAAATAAAGGCCTTCTTACTATGACTAAGACAACTGTAAAATCAACCATTGATATATTAACCTAACTAGTGAAAGAGAGAAGATATTTTCAATTCTAGGGAATAAACTAAATTCACTCTGCCTTGATTGTAGTTATTTTGGAAATACTTATTTTAATTTTTAGGCGGCACAAAGGCTAGTGTTGTCAAAAAATGAATGAAGGATAATCCTTAAGGTTTTGATTATTTGTATTATTTGCTGAAGAAAATATTGACAGTATATTTAGTTTTATAGAGTCCTCTAACAATACCACCTTCTATGTTAATAATTGCTAAGCTTATATAATTAACATTTATAGTCATAATTGGAAAGACAGAAAATTATATAAAAATGATTCTCATCAATGAAAACAGCAAAAAGATTAGAGATAAAACATGTCTAGCGTAATCTAAGTTAAAAATCTTATTTTTCTGGAATATATTTTTAGTGAAAGACAAATGTATCTGCATTAGATAGTTATTAGAGACAAGAAAACCTGTTAAAAATAAAATTAAATCAAGCCTTAAAATATATCTACCTTATGATATCCATTGCCTGGTAAAGTATTTCGGATTGATCAACTCCAAGAACTTTCTTGGCCCCAGCTTTAGCAGCAAACATAGAGAGAATTCCAGTTCCACAACCAACATCCAAAACTACCTACAATAAAAAAAAAAAAAAAAATTTGTTATAGAAAAGGTCTTCTACTTCAAATTCTATTCAAATAGTGCACTGTTTTTTGCTAGGAACAGATCATGATAAAAATTTAAAATTTTATCATTCAAATATGGTAGTAATTACTATTTGAGGAAACTAAAGATACCACAATCACTTGATCACTTGTTTTAAATTCCTAACAGTATAACTAGCCACATTACTCCAATCAGATTCAACAATGCTAAATTTAAAAGATGTCTCTGATGTGAAAGGATAAGTTTCCATAAACTTAACAAGGAAGATTTCTATTTTTAATTTCTCTATTGTATGCATGCTCTAATTTACACTTAGTAGTTCTACATTTTTATAGAAACTTCCTCAAGTTAAGTAACTGTAATTAACTTAAGCAGGATAGTCTAATTCAACACAACCGAAAAGGGTTATAAAGAAACCAAGAATGTAGAGTATCATCATACCCCCTCCATTTCCAAAATTAAATATTCAAGCATAATACAAGTATAATACAAGTTAACTCCTAGAATTCAGAAATTTGGTAATTTAAGTTGTATAAATTATAATTATTGGTGAAAGAAGAGAAACTAGTAGAACCAAAAGCTTAAGATGATATTAGGGGTGCGGAGGCGATTTTACTTATGAAGACTCCAACCAGCAACGTGCAAGTGACAATTTCCTCACAGACTTGTCTCGTCTATGAGATACATAATCAAGCTTTCGGTTTTATGGTAATCTGGCAAGTACAAAATAATGATAGACTGGGTCTATTTTTAATAGGCATTTCCATTATTGTGAACTTTACCATCATTTTGTAAGCTGTAAGGCCACCTGTAGTTCTGTTGATGTGAACTACTTACATTCATTTTCTGAGTTGCTGGTCTAATCAAATTTTTCTTACTAAGTTTTATCAAATAAGATTTCTGTAACTTAAGGTGATCAATATCTACAACTGACTTGCAATTCTTTCTCTCAGCATATATTAATGTCATTTGATTCTGCTTACAGTGATTTTTATTTATTTATTTATTTATTTACTTCTTAGTCAAACTCATGAATCTTTTCTTTCTTGGCCTATAGAGTTTGATTATAATTAAAACGACTTTCCCCATATTCGTTCCTATTTCATTTCATGTATTTCCTTCTAGTACATTTACGGTTTCTTTAATATTTTTGTTTTAAATCTTGGTATACAGTAAGTGGTATCATTCCACCTTTACTTCTGTTCAGATGGCTAATTGTCTCCACATGATATTAAATAGTCTGTCATTCCCCTCCACCTATCACTAATTTGATATGTGACTGATACGGTGTGAATGTTAGTGCCCCCCCCATTCATATGTAGAAATCCTAACTCCCACGAAGGCAGAACTTTCATCAAAGAGAATCCAGAGTATCACTTGCTTTCTTCCACTAAGAAGGCACATCTATCAAGCAGAGGGGACTTCACCAGAATCTACTAGTGCCTTCATCTCGAACTTTCCAGTCTCCAGAAATGTGAAAAATGAATTTTTGTTGTTTATAAGTGACTCAGTATATTAGTTTTTTGTTATGACAGTCTGACTGGACTAAGACATACACCTTTAACATTCACTATATTTTGACCTACTGTTCCATTTATCTATATAATCACATGTCAATATTTCTTCCAACTACACTTACTGCAAAAATATTTTTATAAATTTCTAGATAATTTTGTTTGTTTACTATCCCTTAAGCACAAGAAAATCAGACTGTCTAGACTTTTTTAAAGATAACATTTTTATGGAGATTGAGCTAAAATTATAATTTGGGGAAAACTATTTTGAGTTTTCCTACTCAAAACTCAAATTTACAACTTGTTTATTAAATCTTGCTATAGCCATTATGTTCTTCACTTTTTGTTGTTGTTTTTAAGCATTTCTATGTAAGTTTTACATATTCGTTAAGATTTTTCCAACAGGTTTTATATTGTTTACTTTCCTAAGTGAGGTCATTCATTCTATAATATCTTAAAAATATAACTTAACGAAACTGACTCCGGGAAGAAGAAAATCTAAAAAACAACCTGGTTTCCAATGAACAAATAAAAAGATACCAACCCCTATGGAAAAGTTTGGAGATTGCTCAAAAAACTGAAGATGGAAATCCCATATGATCCTGTTATTCCACTTCTGGGCATCTACCCAAAAGATACAAAAGCACCATCCACAGAGATGTATGTATCCCCATGTTTACTGCAGCTCTGTTCACAATAGCTAAGAACTGGAAATTACCTAAGTGCTCAACATCAGATGAATGGATAAAGAAGATGGGGTACATAGATATAATGGAATTCTACACAGCCCTTAGAAGATATGAAACCCTGTCATTTGAATCAACATGGATGGATCTAGAAGGGATTATGCTAGTGAAACAAGTCAGAAGAAGAAAGATAGATACCAGATGACCTCACTCACAGGTGGAATGTGAATAGACAAAATAAAGGAACAGATGAAACATAACCAACCCTGAAACATTTGCAACAGGACTGAGGTGACCAAAAAGGAATGGGGCGGGTGGGGGCAAATGGTGGTGGAACCCACTGGATGACGATGAAGTACACTTGGTGACTTGGTGGAGGGTATAGTGTGCTGAAATATATCTAATTAATTGGTAACCTATACACAGGAAACGATTTTAATGTGTAGACTAATTATTACAACAAAAATACATTTAAAAAAAGTTGAAAGGAATTATGAACATTCTTAGTACTTATTTATGTGAACCAACAAAAGGACGCTATTAAGGAATTATCTCTAAAAAAACTGCTGAGTGAAGAAAGCTACATACAAAAGGATGTGCCATACACTCTAATTATAGTACATGTTCTTTTGTAAAGCTATATACACTAATAATTCATATTTATATAAAATACATAAATCTAAGAATTATTTATAACACATATATTGTATATAATACATGTATTACATATATATAATTATTATTAACTCTCATTTTGCAAATGAGGAAAATAAGCTTCAGAAAGGTAAAGCAAAAGGTTCAGGATCATCCAGCGAACATTTAAACACAGGTCAATCTGCTTCGAAAGCCTGTATTTTATGTTTTAATTGTATAATATTTATTATAGCTAGCTCAGAATTAGATAATTAGGCAAACTAAAACCTGATACACTTAAAGTAAAAATGCTAATAATAAACTAACATTTCAAATTTGATTAACATTTTCTAAAAAAAAGAAAAAGGGAAATAATCCATTTTAACTGTAGATAATAATCAAAAGCATAAAGGTGGCACCTAACTGGAAATTTCTTCATGGACAACAAATAGAAATTAATTATGGGTGGGTGATAACACCATTAAATACCACCCAAAGTTAATTTAAATTGGAGAAACCATATGGCCTCCACAGGAGCTTTATGAATTGCAACAATACTTAGAACAAAATAAAGGAAAGGAGGCAGGAAAGGAAGGGATAGTAGAAAGCAACAAGGAAATAAAAAATACATTTTAAATAATAGATACCATTAGAAAAAACTCTCTACTATACACTACATACTATGATATAGAAGTTAATGTTTTCATATGATGTTGTTCTACCTAACAGAGACAAATGCAAACAGAAAACATGTCATTTCACACATTTTCTGAAAGAATTGATTTAGGTGTGTCCACCACGCTGCTCAGACACTGAGATAGTTGGGGTATGGGCCATGCAAAGCCCAAGGACCCAGATTCTCAACCCAGGGTTGGGGTCCGGAGGACACTAAAAATAAAAAACAAAAGTGCTTTTTCCTCCTCTCCCTTTATTCCTTCCTTTTTGCTATTGAAAAAAAAAAGAATTACATTTCAATAATTTCAAGACTATATGTCATGGCTCACAGAAATCATGAACTATACATGAAAAATAGTGTAAATTAATATGTAACTGGTGGATTTCGTTTTAATTACTTATTCTTTGACATAATAGTGTTCAAAATATAGTGGCACAGGGTAAAGGGCACTAAACTAGGAGTAAAAACTCTCAGATTTGTTTTTCTTAGTTGCTTTACAGGGCAAGTCAACCTATTGGTTTCAAGTTTCCTCATGTGTAAAATGGAGATAAATACTTGTCCTGACTAGTTAGAGATATACTGCATAGTCAGAATGAAACAACACATTTGAAAGTAATCTATAAATAATCAAATGCCATTTAAATATACAACAGTATCTTTTCTACTCTGTAGCCATATTACAATGAAGAAAATAATCCAAATATGGCAAAGGAAGAACTGGACTGTTGGTGATAAACACAATGAAGTACAGACAGATATTGATTTACAATGATATATACCTTAAGCTGCTATATTACGATGCAATGTTCCTTCAGTAAAATTAATCTTAAAAATCCCAAGCCATTTAAAAATATAAAAGCTCTAGATTATATAAGTGAATGCAAACACCTCAGCAACGCATTAAGGCAGAATATGTCTAAGGTTTTCAAAAATCCTTTTCTGATTTTGTTAAATTTAATCTCTTTATGAAAAGCAAGTGGTACACAAAATAATCATACATTATGTGTCTTCCATGTTCATGTATTTTGACTGAAAATGTATAAAATACAAAACATTGCTATATGAACACAGTAAGACTTACTCCATATACATAAGTATAGTCATAATTACTTAAATTATTTGTGATTCAGTATTTTCTTATATATTATAAGCAAAGTCTATTCAGAAGCCTATTGAAAAAGATAAAAAGTGCATTTTTTTTAAAGAATACAATTTATATAAATTGTTTCCAACAATATAGTACAAAGATAAAAAGCCTAAAAAATTTTTAGTCTCTCTTGCAGCAACATATAAAAAGCATACAGAATAGATAGGTATTAAGAGCTGAAGTTTTAAAAATAAAATCATCTATTTGTCTATAGTGAGAATCAGCAAAAACAAAGATACACACACCATCACAGACCTTTCACAATAGATAATGCTTTAGCCAAACTGTTTAACTCAGCTCAGTCACAAGCAAAACAACGCTCTTAGGAAACAGTTATGGAAAAAGGAAAGTGCACCTAATATATTTCATATAATATAAAAAACATGGAGAGCCTTTTCAAAATATAAAAGTTTAGTCACTACTTCAGTATCATGTAAAGTCTTAATTACATGAAATAACCTTGAGAACTACCTTAAAATGGAGGTGAAAAGGGAATTATAAAAATCATTTAATGTATATAAATTAATGTATTCTTGAAATGGAGTAAGGGAAAATGCCCAAGCAAATTCCCAAAGCAAGGCAGAGACAACATTCCTAACTAATTTAGTGAACTAAATTCCAATAAGGAGAAACAAACAGAAAACCTAAACTTTTAGATAACCATGTCAATGTAGAGAGGGAAAGGAGTAAGGAGCAAAGATAGAATAAAATTTACAAGGGAGGAAAATCAGATTTCACACACCACACCCCACCCCGCCCCCAGTAAATGATCATCTGAAACAACCTGAGGTTTTATTATAACTCATTGTAAAATAGTGTCTCATAAAGAAATAAGCGACACCTTAAAATACAGTTTACTTTACAGCAGTTGATACTACTTATTAATAACAGTATTATTTTTAACCTATAAAAACACAAATCGAATGAGGAAAAAAATGAGCTTTAATATGAGGCTTATCTAATACATTTCGAATTCACAGAAATCACACAGTAAATCACAAATATGACTTTAAAAAATTATCTGGATAAGCAAAGTTTAACTAAGCTATGTCATTATAATTAAGAAATCTTAATTTCAAAAAGAATATACTGAACCTGTTAACACTAGAGTACATTAAATCAACTGTTATAAAACCGATGGCTCAAAAGATGATTTTACTGCACAAGACCCACATGAAACGTACGAGTCTATAGTCTACGCAGTACACTTACCTTGTCTTTGAAGATATGTGGATTTTGGTATATAAAATCTCGGTAGCTTTCTGTTCGTACTTTGTCCTGTGATGGAGAGAGGAAAACATTATTTATAGCATAGTCTGAGAAAATAAAAAACATTTAGAAAAGTATGCTATTTTGTCAGACAGTGCTAGCTTCCAGGGCTAACTTTTGCCTGGAAAGCCAAGCTTATTATTTTTCATTAAAGAAAATAACAAAGAATAGAAACAGTAACAACACACTGAGAAAACATTTAAGACATTATTGAAAGTCAAATAAAATCTAAGTTCTTAAAAAAGTATACATTTTTGTCTTGTCATGCAATATCATTATAGGAATTCAACTGACAACTAAAGCTCATAGAAGACAACCAGTGCTTTGTTCCTTTAAATAGGGCCTGGAACTGGAGTCTGACACCTCATAATAAAACTATGTCAAAAATAAGAGTGAGAAAAAGCAAAACAGACTAATGTAAATAAAAAATAAAGCTAAATCAAATGTTTCCTAAGAAAGTAATTGATCAGTATCTATCTGCTTTATATCCCATCTGTTTCCAGAAATTTCTGTAGTCAAAAGTGATGCTTAAAAACATTCTTCAAAAAATTCTAATAATAAATCATGAGGTCCACAGCCCACCTCATGAGACTTCTATACTCTAGAGGGTCACATGACCTGTGACCAAGGCAGAAATAGAATGCTAACATTCATATTGGTTCATGAGGTGATTCCCTTTTAAATTACCTAAACTGAGACCCACGCTGCTCGTAAATTAGGCAGTAAGGGGTTCTGCTGGCGAGTGAGTAAACTGAGTATGATCGAAACATCTCAGATTGAGATTTCTAGTTGTGGATTTTATACTAGGTAAAAAGAAAAGTTACAACAAATGCTACAGTGTAGTAATTTACATAATCCAACCTTCCGAAACATATTTGTATGCCAATACTGGGATTTAAAAAAATACAAAGGATATCTTAAATGAAATGGCAATTGGGGTGGATAAGGTGCAGCTGTACAAGCCATGGACCCAGGTTCAAAACTAAGGCTAGAAAAAACATTTAAAAAAACAAGGCAAGTCTGCTAACTTATTTACTAAATCTAAAAAGCAGAATTGCATATTAACTCCATGCTTCAGGTGCGATTATTTCTAATTGCTTTACCAAAAAAATTTAAGTATTCCCCGGAGGAGTAGTGGTTTGGAGTAGTCCATAGTCTCTGACCATCAACATAGTCCACAGCCTGAGGACCGGGGTTTGAGTCCTGGGACCAGGAGGAACAACCAAGATGGACATCTGAATAAAACAGAGTGCTTCTTCCTCCTCTTTTCCTGCCCGTATCTTTCCTTTAAAAAAAAATTTTTTTAATCGGGCATATTACATCTTTCCCCGAAAGTAATTTTAAGAAAGACAAAAGAATCTGCTTTAAAAAATTTATACAATATTAACCAATTTTAAAACTAAAAATATTTTTGTAATGACTTATTTTTGTTCCCCCACAACCCGCCCCAGGGTTCCTCAGCTTTCAGAGCCTGCGTCTGAGTCACCTGAGTCAGAGAAGGGAGCTAAAATTTTACTTCTTCAGGCAATCGTTTCATGTATTATTACCTTTTTAATACTCTTCCTACACTATTACCAGTGATTTCTGCTGACACAACAAAACCTACAAAGGGTGAACATCAGTCAAGAAGGCAGTCACTTAGAAAGCTCTCACCAATCACACTGTCTCACCACAGCTCCAGCTTAATCACTAACATGCTAACTCCTGTTCTCAGTGCATGCACCACGGCTCAGCTCAGCTGCAATCCTTCATCTGGGTTCTTCCTATGTGTCTACTTGTTTTTGTTCATATGTTCACCCGGGTTCAATAAATCCAAAGAATACTGAACATAGTACCTTAGCCATCACAGATCTTCAATTTAATAATTAAATATTTGAAAGAAAAATCGAGTGAACATGAAAATCAAGCAAATAAAAGATTTGGCCTCTTTTAAAAATTATCTTTTGCACCAACCTTAAAGCTAAGAAACACAAAAGAACAAAATTAGAGCTCCAATACTAAGCAAGGTAATAATTTAATACCAGTAAGGTGTCATGGAATTATGTCTACCAAAAAAGAAATTTAAGGATAAGATTAAAGACAAGATAAGGTATATACTATAAACTTTACATATATAAATAGCAGTTGGTTTTCAATGCATAAGCGGATGCAGGTGGATAAAATGGAAGAGCCAGCTGCAAATAAAATGAGAATGCAGTGAAGAGACTATTAAATGGTACCGTGATCTGTGATAAATGTTCACTAGGGCGAATAATGTTTTTTTGGGGAGGGAGGAGAGGGAGTATGAGGGGGAAGAGTGATATATCTCAAATTTATAACATTAGTCAATAATAACTCTTCTTCAAAAAGGAAAAATGACAAAGGATCGTGAAAATTAATTTAATCTATACATTTATCAACTGTACCTCTGGAATTCAAAAGCTATCTTCATTGCAACTCCAGAGAATAAGATCATAAGCTACCTTTATCTATAATTATAATCACAACATATTCCATGTCATTAAAATATTTAAGCCTAAGCAACAAAAAATCCAAGTCTAACCATAAAGTAAGCCCTGCAAGTGTGGTTTCTCGATTTTAAATTATAAAAATCAGGTGAGATTCTGGTAACTGTACAACTTTAAGCAGATTATATATACTCTGATCAGAAACGGGAGAAACACTGCTTGATATAATTCATTTCACATTTATTTACAATATATAACTTAGCAAAATACAAAATGGGTAAATTTTCTTTTTGAGTCGAATATATTCATATTTTCTATGAATACTTAAGTGAAATCTTCTCCAAGGAGAAGTAATTACATTATGTAACAGCTAAGGAAAACTAATTAGTAAGAATTCTTAGGTTATTCTCTAAAAAGGAAAAAAATGGCACTAGAAACTTCAAGTTGGAACTTCTTAAATCGATATGCACATCGAAAGGACTTAGGGGCATATAAGTAGGCAGGGACACCCTCCAGTAAGAAGCATGTCGCACCACAAGTGTCTGCGACAGAGATTTGGAAGTCAGTGTTCAAACTGGATTTCTATGCTAAGTATACTGAGGATACTCACATGTACTATCTACTAGAAGTCTTGTGATCTTATCTGTCTGAAAAACCCAACACAATTTCCAAACCAAAGGCATTAAAGGTTCATGGCATTTAAACTAATCGAGTGATTTAAAATGACAAACACAGGCTTAGACTAACTTTTTTAAGAAAAAATTCTAGACATGATAAAATTAATTTGAACAAAGAAACAGTAAGTTAATTTCTTTTAAATAAATTCAGTCACTCAATATAACGTATTACCTATAATAAGGTAACTGTTATTTGTAATGCTATGTCACTACCCAAGTGACAACAAAAAACACAACTGTGACAAGTAATTAGTAATGACATCACCTTGATTTAAAAGACCCCACATAGTGATAGTGACTGTTAATCAGCAAAACTCCACTTTGTGATCCCACAAAAATGACTCAGAATATATACGTGTATACCACAGTCCTGGTTAGACTGTCAGGGGAACATAATCTTAGGGTCTCCATGAAATAAAACAATCTTTTGAGGGGGGATTTAGGAAATAATTTTTTGTTGGTTTTAAGAAAAGGTAGTAGCGTCCAAAATTCACAGAGAAAAACATCTGAAGTTTTCAATAACTTTTACATTCCAATTCATTTCACTTTCAGTTTTAATGAATTAAATTATATCCTGGTATTTTACAATCTAATACTTGATAAAATGTACAACTACCAGCTATTGCAAAAGTAACTGTTTTCTATTTTATATGGACATTACCACTTTAAACATTAACACCAACCACAATGAAGTAACTAATTTAGGAAATAGTTCTATATTCAAATGATTATTCACATAAAAAATTTAGTCATCACAACTGTGAAATTCGTAATTAGATTTTGTACCAAAGAATTATTACTTGCCCAAACTAAAGTCAGCATTTCCTTTAAAACACTAAAATTAACCATTCCTTTATATATTAAAAGGCAAACAAATAATTGTTTCTGTTTAATAACTGCTTCTGAGAAGACTAAAATTGCCAAGTTGTTTTTCTAATGCTCTATTTAAAGCAAAAAATGATTTCATAATAAAGGTTAATAATGACCTTAAATAGAATTTATAATGCCATTGATGCTTCTGTCATCTGCAATCTTTTCAAATACTGAAGTGATTTAAAAAGCAGTTCTGATGCATAGTGAACCTAAACACCGAAAGCTATATTATTCTGTAAATCCATGTTACTTCAATTAAAAAAAAAAACAATTCTCGAAAACAAACATACAGAACCATACCAACTCTCCTACAGCACATATACTAAGAAGCTGCTTTACTGTATTAAAGGAATAGATTTACTCTGCTAAGGGAACAGACTCAGTCTAGTGAAGGAATCTATTTCCTCCAGTATGGATGTGGCGCGCTGGGGCTCTTTTCTAACCTTTAGCATTTCTTCATGTATCCCATAATGCCCGTAGGAGCTGAAATAAACTCCATCCTCATCCTCCTGGAGGTCTGCAATGGCAGTAGTAGCTGACGAGCAGGTTCTGACATCTGCGTTCATCACAAAATCCTGAGCAAATTGTCTGTAATCAATTTGAAATACACCCTTGAGACAGGTTTACTGGACCATGAAAAAAGGAAAGGCTAGAGGCTGAGGAAGAGGAGACGGGAGGGAGTGCAGTGTGGAGTGTGATGAGCCTTCTAAATCAAACTCTATCTGAAGCAACTGAAAGCTCCCCCTGCTGGATTTTAAGCAATAGCATATTCAAACCCAGTTTTAAGCATTCCTTCTACAAAACCACAAAAGCACTGTCAACCGCAAATTATAGCCGTTCAGAGCTTACAACTGAACAAACAGAAAGGGGAACGAAATCAGCTACACTATCTTTCCTGCTGAACATTCTGACAACTCATCAAATGGGTACTCAGGCAAAAAAACATCTAACTCACAAATCTGGTCGGTAAACCTAGAAGTACGCTTGCTAGAAATGCAGGCTCTCGGGCCCTACTCCATGCCTCCTGAATCATAACCTACAGTTAAGTGAGAACTCCATATAATTCATACGCACCTTAAATTCTGAGAAGCGCTAATCAGCAGAATACCAATTTACTCACTGGAGAAAAACCATCACAAATGTTTGGTTTTCTGATTAAATACTATCTCATAATTATGTCTTGATTCTTTAAAAACAAAAATTAAAATGCTGCATTTTCACCAGATGTAAAAAGTATTAATTTCTCTAAAGTAGAAAAATTATAAAAAGGGTTATTCAAAGTAAGACAATATCAAAGCATAAAACCACTCAAAAGAACAACACTCACCAGATTATGATTAATACAAAAGTAATTATGAAGAATATGAGAATAGGTAAAATGACAAAATTTTATGTTGCTCAACCATATCCACAACATATAAAATGCTTCATATCTTTAATATCAGTAAAATTAAATACTAACACTGTGCTTTCTGATAAATGAAATGTTTTACCATATTCTATCTTGTCTTCAGCTGTGTACTTGGGGGATCTAAATAATGACTCTTCTGTAAAATTGGTAATTACTTCATTCTTTGCAGATCCTCACGTGCTCTAGCTAATGCAGCTTCAGCAGACAGAGCTCTGGCTTCCATATGCTTCAGTTTTTCAACAACAGATGTATTTTCACTGAGTCCATTGGGATATGAGTATGGGACTGATACCGGTTCATAAAGATCCTCTACATCTAAAGAAATAAATGGACATGATAATTACTAGCTTATAATAATAAAGTACATAAAATGTTAGAAATATATACTGTGTCTATTATGTGGTCAACTGAGAAAAATTACCAAACGAATTTTTATTTAAACAAATATTTAATACCCAAACTGGTTCAATTTTATTAAAAGAACATGCCTTTAGTTTTTTATTAGCTGGATAATCTGAACACGTATATAAACATTAGTGATAATGAACCAAACCTGGAAAGAAACAAAAAGTATACTGAAAATAATCTCTCATATTTATTAATCGCCAGGTATCTAACACAGGCATTATGTTTCACATCATACTCAAAATAAATTTAAGACGCAAATACTTATCCCTATTTTAAGACAGGAAAAACAGACTGAGAAGAAATTAAATGACTAGCCTAATGTCAGAGAGCTGTTTAATGAAGGAGCTAAATTCAAACTCAAGCCTGCCCTCTGACCCATGCTCTTGCCACCACACAAGGCTACCTCTCAGCCTGTATCCTTGTCTGGAGAATAGCAGGTACTGCTTTTAGATGTTCCTTAAGGCCCACATGCAAACAATTTTATTGTTCAATAACTTTTTCATCCTGGGTAAGGGAGAGTAGAATCTCCACACCCATATCATAGCTGATATTAAATATCTTAATTCCCAGTATTAAAAAATCTTGATTTAAATTTAATTTCACTAAATATAAATCATTAAACTTCTGCTATAGAATAACTCTGCAAACAGAAGCTACAATATGAACCTAATGAGTTTTACAAAATTCCACTGTCCAAATAAGATTAGTTTAACTGTGATTAACACAGGGCAAAAAAGACAATGCAGATATTACATATTCTCCTCAGTATAGCACTTGTGGAAATACGACCTTTTTTCCTATTAGTTTTCAGTTGAGATACTTTATAAAGACACTTTTTTGTAGAGTTGGGTCAAAATAACTAAAATTAACAAATAACATGATAAAATGATAATTTAGAGACTAGAACCTAAGCTGAAACTCTTGATATAAAAGCAGTGGAGTGTTCCACTAATCTCTAGTCACTCTGATAATTCTGTCATTGTTTTAAAAATGACAGATTCATCTATTATTCAATTCACCAAAAATCAATGAAAGTAACAAAATATGTCTCAACTATTAAAGGATAGTGTACAGTATTTTCTACTTCCTCCTACAATTTTCATGGCATGTCTTATCAAAATTTTTCAAACTGTTTGCAGACCATCTTGTTAACTAAGGTCTAAATCAGAACTAAAGAAAGAAATTAGCTTCTTTGTTTTGGCAAGCTTCTTTGTTAGCTTTCTACTGCAATAAGTCAGCTTTTAGTTTAATATGTAGATAATCATTTATCTAGAGTTGAACATATAGATTTGAAAAAGAGAAAAGGTTCAGTAAACACTGATTCTTAATTATTATTAAAAAAAGTCAAAATCAAAATCATAAAACATAAGGAAGATAAGTTTCCATATCTACATTGTCTCAGGAGGTTTGAATCTCCTGGATGCTTCATTTTGGCAGCTAAGCAGGACCACAAAAGGTGGTCAATTTATCAGGAAGACATAACAATTATAAATGTGTGTAATCCTAACAAAATAGCTCCAAAATAAATGAAGTAAAAACTGTTAGAATTAAAGGGAAAACCCAACAATCCCTCAAAAAGACTTAAATACACACCCTAATCATATTCAAAAAAAATCTAAAAAAAATTCAGCACTTTGAACTAATTGTTTATAGAAATACCATACCCTATAAATTGTACCTTGACATTCTGAGTAGTATCAGTACTTTTGTGGCATGCTGCTCAACCTGAGTCTGTAGTTTTTCACTACTGGAATGAAGTGATACATTTTTGGGAAGAACAGCAGAGAAAAAACGTTGTTATCAGAGCATTCAAAGAGCTCAGGATCAAAGGGCTCATGGTGTCAATATGCCTTATTAGTGATATTAACTTTGGTCACTCAGTTGTGGTGTGTCCACCAAAAGGTTACAATCTCCTTTGTAGTTAATCAATTTCTTAGGGGAGAGACTTTGAATTACATAAATCCTATTTGCCTTAAAATTTTTCTCATTAATCTTAGCATCACTGGAGAATGTTTTCTGCAAGTTTATTACCATGGTGTCTGCCTAGTGGTGGTTTTCATTTCTTCCCTTCTACATTAATAGGAATTCTACTCTAAGGCTGAGCTGCTCTTCTATTTGGTTGATTATGTCAATACAGACTCACAACTATTTTATCCTATTGGTTAAAATCTAATACTAATGCTTTCTGTGCTACTCAATTGTTCCAGTTTTGGCCAACTTTCGTTTGATAAATTCCCCCCTTCACCTTTTTATTTTTAAATACTTCTGTTTTTATGGCACAAGATATTCCAGATTTACCTTGCATTTTTCCTGCCTCACCCACGCAATCAATCACCTCTCTAAGGCACCTTGGTTTCCTTTATTGAAGAATGGTATTTTAAGACCTGGGCACAGAGTGTACTCATTGTTACAGGGTTTTTCTAGGGTCTCGCCACAGACTGGCTTAAAATACACACACACACACACACACACACACACACACACACACATGCACACATGCATATATATTGTAGATATAGATTATAATATATGCACAGACATAAATCCACACATGCACATACATCTGTATTTCTGTATCTATTTGTATACATTTTTTAAAACCTTGAGTTTCTACTGATATTTTTGCTACCAATCTATCACCAGACCATTTACTTCTCCATTTCCTTATCTGAATCTCCTTGAAAAATGAGCAACCTCACATTTTAACCCATAATATATTAACTTGCTCAAATTTATTATATACAAAAAGTCAGATTAATCCATATCCTACATGAAATATCTTCTCCTACTAGATTATAGCATTTATGAAGTTTTTATCTGTAGCCTCACCATAATATCCAGTCAAGATTCTAGCTACTTAGTTTTCTTCTTTACTCTTGTGGTTACATTATTCCTTTGTAATGTAGTTAAAACTCATTTGTTAGTTTGTATTCCATTTTGCACTCCCGACACACATACATACTTCATTTTAATTGACTTTTGATTATATGAAACTTATGAGAATCATTACTATATAGTCCTAAGAGTCAGAGCTGTACAAATGGATAAATTCACAGAGAAATCGTTACTCCCAGCTCATTACCTCTTTCCCATTACACCATTTTTTCCATGTCTGTCCTGCTAATCCCCACACATCTCTTTAGATTTGCACTTTGATCAATGTACATATCACATCCACACCCAACACCAGAGTTCTGGTGCCATCTAGAGCTACTGATTTGCTCCCTTCTACCTATGGTTCTCCCTCCCATCCCTGCTCTCCCTTGTAGACAGTTTTGATTTCAGAGTCTGTTAATTTGCTGTTTCTACATATTCCACATGAGTGACAACATCTGGTACTTTTTCTTTCTGACTCATTTCCCTTAACATTACCACCTCAAGTTTCAGTTGCTACAAAGTCAAGATTTCTTCTTCTTTTTCTTCTTTTCAACAGTAGAACAGTATTCCATTGAGTATACATGCCACATCTTCTTTATCTTGTCAACTGACAGTGGGCATTTAGGTTGAGTCCGTGTCTTGGCTATTGTGAACTGCACTGTTATAAATAGGGTTACATATATCTTTTTGAATTAGTGTTTTCATAACGTTCAGATATATCCTAGAGGGGGAATTACTGGATTATATGGTAGTTCTATTTTTAATTTTTTGAGGAATTGCCATACTGTTTCCATAGAGGTTTCACAAATTTACATTCCCACCAGCAGTGTATGAGTTCCTTTTTCTCTAGACCTTCACTCACCATCACTTATTAGGGAAATACAAATCAAAACCAGAATGATTTGTCATCTCACAACTGTGAGAATGGCCTATATCAAAAAGACTCTAAACAACGAACGCGGGCTAGGGTGGTGTGCTACCATATTTAAAAAACTCTTAATAGTCAGCGGAAAACTATATTTCACATTTGTTTTAATCTGTGTGTTTCGAAGTGTCTGAACATCTTTTAATGTTTTAAAGTGTATTTTTATACCTTTTGGGGGAAAAAACTAATATTTTTTGCTCTATCAACTATCTGACCTTTTGTAGTTCAATTTTTGTTACTTATATATAAAAGGACATTAATGTTTTATAGAATGTTCCAAATATTACACCATACTTTAAAAAATTAACTAAATTCCATTTTATTCACCCACATTTCATTAATTCTTCCCTAGTGTCCCCTTCATCTTCCAACATCTCGTCCAGGATACCACAGTATATCTGTCTTGTCTCCTTTGGCTCCTCTTGGCTATGATGGTTTCTCGGGCGGTATTTGTTTCTGACAATCTGACTTTAAGGAGCAACGCACAAGTAATATATAGAGTAACCCTCTCATTTTGTGTTGTTTTTCATGGTTAAACACAGGTTATTGTTTTTTGGGAGGACAACTACAAAGGTAAAGTGTCGTTCTCATCACATCATATAGTGGACACATAAATATTATCAGGATGGTTTATCATTTATCACTGAGGATAGTAACCCAATAATCAGTAGTTTTGTCAGTTTCTCCATTATCAGACTACTTTTCCCCTTCTTACACTGAACTTTCATAGCCTATTCCCTTAGTTATCTTTACTAGTCATCTTTATAACCTCAGGTTAGTACTTAGCAGATGTTCAATAAATACTTAGTGGAAGATTCAACTTATGATGAATAATCAAGCCTGGAGCTAGGAGAAAGATGAACCTCTCTTTCATCTATCTCCCTCAATGGTCAGGAAACACAGATTGTTTGAAATAATGTAGGCAGGGCACTTAGAAGAAGCCGCGTTCAACTTCCACTTCTTTTACTAGGCCTCTTTTTTCCAAATGTCAGCCATAGTCATTTTGTCTAAATTCTTACAGAACTTCCTTACTAATAACAATAAATTTTCCTTTATCAAGTATTATCCTGTCAGTCATAATGCCGATATGCACCATTTTTCAACAGTTTTATAAATGAGTCTTTATCACCTTGTTACAAATTAAAATCAATATTAAAAAAATTTAGTTTATATTATCTCCGAAGGCTGAGTTCAATACTGATCTGCAAAGTATGCACACTCATCTCTGTTGATCTCTTTCTCTTCTGAACTGCCCTATCTTTTCTACTTCTCATGAAACTTATCATATTCAACTTCATAAAACAGGAAAGGGTGGGCCCTGGTGGAGTAGTGGTTAGGTCAATCACCTCTGAAGGAGCCCAAGTCGCATACCCCTAGGTTCAAGTCCCAGGTCCCAGGGGGAAAAGCCAATGTGAACAACTATTTTAAAAAAAAATACACACTTACTATTAGATTATGGGTTTCCCATGAAAAGGACTGTGACAATCATGTCTTTATATTACTAAAGCATTTAACTACTACTTTTTGTCTTGTGATTGCTAAATAATATTGTGATTTTGCATTTAGAAAGTCATGAAGAACAACTAACAAGTATTTTGTCATTAATCAAAAAGATCATTTTGGTCACCCTAGGGAGAAACAATATTAAACAGAAGTTATACAAATGGGAAATAATAAACCTGGGACTCACCAAAATTTAGAGATAGAATCACAGATGTGCCTACTCCAGAAGACTTAAGTGTTTGGTCCAAGGTCACATAGCATATTACAAGCCAATAGAATTTTCAGAAAATCTCTATTCAACAAGGAATGAGCCAAAGCACAGAGCAAGTAATGCAAGACGAAACTATTGTCAGGCAATAAGAGATGACTCTGACATGAGAGGCTTAAGAGTTAGTGTAGTGGGTAAAGTGGTAGAAATATGGGTATTCTTCATCTAAAAATCTCAGCAAATGAGATGTCTTAAGAACTCAATTATTTGATATGGACTTATGAGATACAAATATTATTAAATCTATTTTAAATTTTTTAATCAATAGGTTTAAAAGTAAATTAAGTTAAAATTTTAATTTTAGCTTCATTAACTAAATTTAAATGAACTAAATTGGCTAAGTTAAAAATTTAGTCAATTTTGGTTAAAACTTAAAATCAGTCCAAACTAAAATTTATTCTCTCAAGTCTACCCAAAATTCAAAAACATTTTGTACTCAGTGTTTAACAGGTTCATATTTCCTCCATTTTTAGTGTGATCATAAACTCTGAAGTAACTTTCCTACTGAAATCAACTACCTGAAGTGTTTAAAGAACTAAGTGGATGATATATTTTCCTGTAACACTTCATTATGCCATAACAAATGACCTTATGTAGATACAGTCTGTTCATCTTACCGAATTGAAGTAAAAGGTCATCTTCTAACACGGGCTTCAAATAGTCTTCTTTTTCCCAAGGCACTGGGCTGTATATGGAATTCATATACTCAACTGTAGGATTCTGGATGTAAAATTAATTGCATGTTTTTTCATTGCATATAATTACAAAATTCCCTAGCAAAAAAAAAAAAAAAAAAACAAACTAGGGAAGTTAAAAAAGTCATTTCTATTTTCTACAAAATTTTTATTTAAGGAGTTCATATTCCCATCACTTCATTAACTTTACTGGATGATTATCTAATCAATGGTTTCAAGGTAGTTTTATATTGCTTAGAAATGGCATAAGTGGCAATATAAACATTTGGATAAAACAAAAACAATAAAACAGTTCTTAAAAATAGAAAAAGAACACAGTACTTGAAATCATACTAGAAATTATTTGATTTTATAGAAATACTGCTTATCAGTATGTTCCTTTACCTGAGACTGAGTCACTTTTCTATTAGACACAGTTAAAACTAGCATGTGTTAAGAATGGCGTGTATTCATTTACTTGGTGCTATCTGTTGTGCTTAATTCTGGAGTTCATGATTCCCCCAAAATAAGAGCCAAATTTAAAACAGCTCCTTACATAACATTTCCTTGTACTCGTTTAAAAATCAGTGCATCAATAGTCGTTGGGGTATTTTAGTTTCTAAACAAATTTATAAATTAAGCTATCAACTTACCTTAAGTCTAATAAAATTTATTAATTTAATGTATCCATAAAATTCAAGTCCTAAAGAGAGGGAAAAAAGACAATTCACTATTTTAACATAATAAATTATTTTTATTTGCTTTCTTTGGTTAGAATAATTTATCCTCTACTACTTATAATGTTGTTATTTACTATTAAGAATAAAAATCAGTTAACTTTGATACTTCTGAACATTTTAAGTGAGAAACAACCAGATGACAAAATTTTTAAGGCTTTCTTACGCTTCCAAAAGAATGGTATATTAATTCTTAGAATTCTATTAATTTGACAGAACAATAAAAATAAGTAAAGTTAGGTTCTAGATTTCACCAAATATTTGATAATTGATAGCAAAGCCAAGTTTCTAAATCCACAATTATCATGGTGACTAACACATAATTTTTTAAGGACACCGGTGTATACAAAGTAAACTAGCCTTTATGTTGCTAAATAATGCAAATTTCTTAAAAAATGAGGTTTACTACCTAGTTCTTAGATCTTTCCAAAAATGAAGTAGCATTTAAGACATGGAAAAACTATTATTTGCGATGAGAAATACTGTTACAACACATATTTAATGTTATGTTTTATATGTGTAATAGCACACAAACCCACTTAATAAGCGAAAGAAATACAAAATTAAAATATGATTCTAATTCATTTTAAAAATACACACTGAAAAAATTTCAATGACTGTCATTCATGTCTTATGAAAACAGGTGAACTTACGATTAATATAAGCATACAATATTACATACTTATTATCTAAGACCTAATATTTATTTCCCTAGTATTGTCTATTTTTCAATAATGTTCTTTCTGGTTGTCAGTCGATACAGGTACCAAAACACCAGTCCTATACTTAATTTTAGTGGATAGTATAATTTTTCTCTAACTATTTAAAGGAGTGCAAGTATTTAACTGGAAGTATATTTACATGCAAGTTTCAGTGAAAGCATCTGATTACTTTATGTACCACCTTAGTTTTATTGCTTCCTTTTTCCATACTGTTTTACCAAACTCCTTTTAAAACTTAATCTCATGTCTTAAAGTTCATGTTAAGTCATGACCTCATAAGCCTGTTTTTTCATATCACCCACTTCCTTTCCCCAAGTCTACCTCTACCCTTTTTCCCCCTAATTCTATCTAATATGAAAAAAAATACAATTATATGCTGTTCTCTCCTTTTTAGTTGTGAATCTAATTTAAGTTTAAATACAATCATTTTTATCTAGAAAAATAACTTACTAATCTTTCCTCAAAAGCCACTTGTCAAAAAATTTTGTTGTTATGTTTCATTACATTGGACATGTAAAAAAGATCTGGAAAATACAGTTTGAACTTAAATATCACATCTAAAATTTTTATCCTAAAAAATACTCACCATGTTTATGGACCATGCTACCAATATTAAATTGATGCTCAGACTTACAGTGTGCAAATGTTTCTTCAGCAGATGTACATAACCTGAAAAATCAAGTAACAGCTTCATGGAATAGTTCCCAGAGAGGTCTAAACAAGGATTTCATGTTAAACAAACAACCCCCACCCTGCTGCCCCGTTTTATTTTTTATTTGTTTTGTTTCCACTTAAGAAAAAACATACCTATAGATGAGGAACCCAGCCTTATTTCTTAAGGGACTGAGTACTCATGAGTCCCATTTTATACATAAAACAAATTATCTATCCTTTAAATGCCAAGTGTAACTTGTTGGTCAAATAACAGCACTTAATTTACAAAAGGGTTTTAAGAAAGAGCACTGTCTTTGTTGAGTGTGTTTCTCGCAAGACATGAACATTCCATGAACTTCTTTTCTCCTCTAAGTATCAACTGGGTTTTCAGACTTTAAATTGGCACTGCTGAAACTGCTTTTAGAAATAAAGCATAAAATGTAACTTTACAGCCAGCATGTTCCCAAGTACCTTACTTGCATTAGATTTTGAGGAACAAGCCTCTTTTCTATGTGACCAGAAGCCCTGAAGGATACAACAAAATAGGAAAACACAAAAGAGACCTTGCATCCTTCTGTATGCTTAGCACATAGGCAGCTATTGGTTTTCAAAAATGTTGACTGAGGTTATTTTTGCAGTACTTATGCAGCCTATCACAAAGAAATGCATCTCCAACAGTCCTAAGTTTTATGATGTTATGTAGACATTCTACACGTCCCCAAGGTTACATGTGAAAACGATGAGGCATCAAGAAGGGCTAATTTACCACCTATCAGGACCACGCCCAGATTTAGGGGATACTGGAAAATGTTTCTTAAAGTAACACTGGTGAATGTTACCTGGCCTCTTTCATGCCCACTTGCCTGGGACTGCAGCCAAAGTCAAAACTTCTTGAGATAAAGAGGCAACATTTTAAGTGGAAAAAAACATAGGTTTGGATATAAGACAAACCACAACTTTGTGACCTTGAACAAGTAGATATTGCAGTCTTTTTCCCTAAGTGAAAAAGACCTCAATTCCTTTCCATCAATAAGTGGGGAGCTTCTACCCAGAGGTGAGCCGAGAAACGATTTCAAATGGGAATGTTATGTCTGAGATGCTCTCTACTTGTCAAAGAATTAAGAGAATGGCAAAGGTGCAGGGTCCTGAGGGATTACCTAAGTTAGTGACTCCCAAAGTTGTAATTCATTAGAATCACCTCGAATAGCCTTTATCAAACAAAAAATAAAGAGTCCCTGCCACGTCCCCGATTTAGAAGGACTGAGGGGCAGACTTCAGCATGTCATTGCTTCAAGTGTCTTAGGTGACAAAGGTGCACAACTAGATGTGGGAACCACAGATCCTCATTTTGCACAGGGGGAAACCGAGGGCCGGCCAAGAGGAGTGGTAAAGCCCGGCTTCCAGGACATGGCGCCTCCCCCCACACCACTGTGGGTCTTCATTCCCAACAAACCCTCACGACACACCGCTGCTTCACGGGTTCGAGGGCGGGCCTCTCCGGTTCGACGTCGGAGCAGACCGCACCGACCCCCGCGGCCCGGCCACCCAGGCGCCGAGGTGGACGAACCTGTCACAGAACAGGCAGGGGGTCTGCTGCTTGTCGTGGGGGAGCTCGGCCTCGTCTTCGTCCTCCCAGGCGGCCTCGTCTCCACTGTCCGACAGCTCGGCCAGGTCCTCGTCGTCCTGCACAGCGCCCCGGCCGCCTGGCACACGCACACGATCAGAACGGCTCGCACGGTCGCAGGGCCCGGCGCCCGCGGGCAGGGGTACAGGGCGCGGCCCGGGTGAGCGCTCCCGCCCCGCTCCCCTCGCCCGCGCCTCCCCCGCCCACCTGCAGGTCCCACCGCCCGAGCCCCGCGCCCCGAGGGGAGGGCCTGTCCCCGGCCCACGCGGCACGGCCTGGCGCGTCCCCTAGCCCGGCGCTAGGGGTCGGAGGTACCCACCGGCGGCGCCCGACGCTAAGGAGCACATGGCGGTGGTGCCCCGGAAGCCCGGCGCGCTTGGGGGCCGGGACCTGGTTGGGCAGCGCGCGCGCGACCGATGAGAACTCTCCGGGGCCGAAACCCCGAGAACGTGCGCGGGCGTGAGCGAGCGGCAAAGCTAGGATTTGGGGAACTCCATGGCCTCTTAGAAACGCGCGAGCGCGCGCGCGGTCTCGCCAGCGCTTCCGGCGTCGAGGCGGCCGGATGGGTCACGTGGGTCGGGTGGGTGGGGCCAGGGCCGGGCTCTGCTCTTCCTGCCGCGGGTTTGGCGCAGTGCGCGCCGAGTAAGCGTGGTGTTTGGTACGGTGGTGCAGCCTTAATTATGACTCTTGTCTTCTCGGGTTGCAGCGGGCGTCTGCGGGGGTGCCTTCGCCCTGAGGCGGAGAGATGCTGCTGAGATTTTGCTATCGGCCTCACGGCCTTAGTGCGTCCGTTTCCCTCGAGGGTTGAGCGGTTAGAGGGCCGACCGGCCTGCAGCGCCTCCTGGTGGCAGGGGAGGCCGAACGCAGGGAAGAGCCAGAGATTGGATTTTTGTTTCTCGGGCTCCCGGGCTCGCAGGTCCCCGGGGTGGTGCAGCAGGGAAAAGGGAAGCCAAGGAGCCCCTCTGCGTCTACTAGGGACCAAAGAGGGGCCGAAACCTTGCAGCCTGCGTTAAGGAGTTCAGTCTTTAAAGTACAGTGGTTACATGAAAGCATGAACTCTGGAAGCCAGCCTACTCGGTTCGAATCCTACTCCCGTCACTTTCGAATTCTGAGTTACTTGACCCTTCTGCCTCCATTTCCTCAACTACAAAACAGGTTAACGACTACTAGGCTAAGGATAAAGTAAGTTAATGCAAGCAGAAGTGCGTAGAACTTTACTCTCAACAGTGGGAAGCAGCAGCTGAACTATTTGGTGAGGCGAGGACGTGATGCCGTCAGACGTTTAGAAAGTACCAATTTGGCTGCTCTGTGAACACACATGTTCCCATCCCTACACCTTCTTTCCCTTCCTCGTACTTCTTCCAGCCACAGGATTCCGTGTTAGGTGGGAGTGGGCAGCAGTGATTTCGGGAGGTAGGTTCCCAAGAGTTAGTCCTGAAGGCTAGCGCCGTGCACTTGTTTATCCAATTAAACTGATACCAAGGTAGCTGGGCTCTGCAGAATCCTGCCTAATGTCCCATCTCCACTCAGCCCTCCACCCCAGGCACTCTCTAGCCTTTTATTTGGTGCTAATTTTACCACCTCAGGGCCTTTGCTGAGAATGCTCTCAACTGGATAAGTTCTTTGTGCCTCAGTGGGAAAGGCTTTCCTGAGACCACCATTTTAAAGTCGCCACCCACATTATCCTGCAGTTTCCAGAAAGTTTTTGACTTAGCACCTACCATTTGCTTTTGTTTTTCTTTTCTTGGTCTTACCCACAACTTGCTTGAACCAAGAGGGTAAAGACAACGTCTCTCTACTTTCGTTTCTCCGGCATAGAACACATGGGTAGCTCGGAGGAGGTACTCAGTATCTTTGCTAAGTGAAAATGATGCCTTGTGTCACTGCTAAGTTTTCAGATGTAGTCCTCTCACTGTAAACTCCTAGATGGCAGGACTATCAAATACTAGTTTGGAAGCCCCTTAGCTTCTAGGTCATTGCAGAATATCTGCCTGCTTTCTTGGGTTAGACTTAGTGTTCGTGGCACATCTCCAGTGCCATGTGCCACTGAGCACAAAGGCATTCAAGCTACACAAATTAATGAATTCAAGGTCTTTTGTTACCTATCCCTGGTCTCACCCAACTTTTCCCTTCACCCAATGCAAACCCTCCATCATCTCCCTGTCTGTTTCACATTTGGAGGGAAACCTGCTGAATCCTTTAGTAACACATATCATTCCATTTTGATAGTAAAATAATATCCAACTTGCGGGAGTGGGGGGCTAGGCCAGAACCTTATCCCGTGACGTTTATGTCTCAAGTTACTGGGCTTAGAAGGAGGCTGCTTTTCTCTCCACTTCAGCAATAAACACAGACCCTTCCTCAACATTCCACTTCACTACTGAGATCAGAATAGAAGGAACAAGAGCTGTCTGCAGATTTGAGTAATGAATATTATGAAGAGAGTAACTTACATCTGTCCATCCAGGCCTCCTCCCAGGCAGTCTCACTTCCTGGAGCCCATGCTGGAGCCACCTCCATACATGAAGGCTCTCCACAGTCCAGTCCCCCAGGGAACCCACCCAGCAAGAGGCAGGTGTCCATCTCCTCAATACCACACTTCCACCCACTCCCTCAGACTATGCTTTTTCTTGGGTGACAAACATTGTGAATGACCACTCCCTTCAAAGGACATATATCCCCTGTAAGGGGGCTAGTCTTTACTCTCCAGGGTCTGCCAAAGCTTGAAGTGTACTTGGTATTGTGTTGATTCTGTGAAAATGAATTGAATCACTAAATGACTTTCCTTCCCCCCGTACAGACCAATTTCACTACCACCTTTTGTTTCAGGGAGATGAACACCGTGCTCCTCTTGGTTTTCATCCTTCCTTCTGCATTTGCCTTTCTCTTTCCATAGTTTTCAAAGTGTGGCCCCACTTCGAGATGTAGTTTACTGGCTAAGTAAACATTTTTTGGTTAATTGTCGGGCTCCTAGACCATAGGAGAAACCCATGTATTTAAATTTTAAACCTTGGCTCTTCCACTTTGGACCTTGGGTAATGCACTTAACCAAAATGAGTCTGTTTCGGGAATATTTGGGGGCTCAAAGGACAGACAGAATGTGTAAAGGCTGACAGCACACGGTTGATGAATAGTTGCTATTATATGAGCACATTGGCCAAAATACTGCGTACTTGACCAAAATACCACTGATATTTGGGCATTTTCTAATAATTGCAGAGATACCTGAGATTTGCCCCTTTATTTTTACTCTTCCGTTTAGTTCTTGAATAAGCTCAGTTACATAATGACCTTTATTATATACTCTAGAGAAGGAGTAAGGCACAGTGTTCACTTACGCAATTAGAAGCAGCCAGCACTCGGTAACTTGGAGACACGAATGTAAACAATTTTAGAACAGAGCTCATCTGCACGGTATCTGAGGTCTTCATTGCTGCTGTAACTACAAACAAGCACTCCCCAAAGCTGATCTTCCCACCAGAGGCATCAGATTACCAGAGAAAACTTAAAACAAAGATTTATAGCCTACATCCCAAATATTCTGATTCAGAAGTTCTGGGGTAGGGTCTCTGAATCTCATTTTGAAAAAGCCCCCTGAGAGATATGCTGACATTTTAGACCCATATATTATTAACAAGGTAGTGAGTGCTGAGATTTACAATCGGAATCATTTCTTCAGTGTGGTCATGGCTTGAGAGAGTCACTGGCTTTCCCTAGATCATGGATGGCCTTGTTCTCCAGCACTTCTTCCTTCTTGTCACTTGGTGTCACTGCATTGTTCAGCATTGCTCTAACCAGGGTCACCACGGGTATAGACTGTCCATTGACCCAAGACTCTGGTAAGGAGCTATAGAATTTCCTAACCAACCATTCAACTGGGCGAGATTCTTCCCTCTCACATAGAAGAACTCTAAAGAGAGAAAGAAAAACAGAGGAAGAGATGGTAAATTGCATTTAGAATATAGAGGGTGTTGAGGACAGAAATGTGTCCCCCAAAATTCATGTTGAAGCCTTAACCCGCAATGTGACTGCATTTGAATATAGGGCAGCCTTTAGGGAGATCATTAAGGTTAATTTTGGTCATAAGGGTGAGACCCTGATCTATTAAGACTGGTGTCCTTATGGAAGAGGAAGAGCAATCAGATCTTTCGCTCTCTCCCCCTTCCCCCTCTCTCTCCCCTCTCCCTCCTATCCCTCTCTCTCCCCATACCCACACAGAAGACAGCCCATGTGAACAAACTGGGAGAAGGTAGTCATCTGCAGGCTAGGAAGAGAAGCCTCGCCACATACCAACCCTAACACCACCGCAATATTGGACTTCTAGCCTCTAGAATTATGAGAAAACTAATTTCTATTGTTTAAGCCTCCCAGTCTGTGGTGTTATTCTGTTATGACAGCCCAAACAGACTAATACAGTGGGTAAAAGGTTTTGATTGGTGGACAAAGAGAATTTTTTAAAAAGAAAGAGGGTAGCAAAAGCTACCCCCAAAAAGTCTAGACTATTCTGAACCTGGAAACATGCACCATATGCTCCTTTCTTCAAGGCCAGAGGTGGCTCCTCAGAGGAGCAATCTACCTCTAGGCAACTTCTTTGAGAGCTTTGATTTTATTAGTTGTCAGCCTCTTCAAATGAAAAACTAGCTTTTAGAGAATAACCTGCAGTGTACTCTTAGGCAGTCTGAATACTTACCCAGGTCTAAATATTGAGTAACGATTAAATTTTAATTCTTCAACCCTGGCTTCCACTTCTCCCTGTTAACAAAAAAATAAAATTTCAGTATTTAATCAAGCCAATTTACTGCAATGAATCAGAGGACTGTGGGTTTCTGATGATAATCTGTTTCAGCAGGTCTTAATAACTGTAAATATCCTTACCTAGAGTTTTAGATTTCAAAGAGGCTGGGAAGTCAAGGAAAGATAATTTGATCCTGATAGGTAGTAGACAAAAAAGATGTATTAAATGAGAGAATGACTGTATAGTCAGTCCAGCCTCTCATGTGACTGACATTAAAATAACGCAGACAGGGTAAGTGAAACGTTAACAGTTCAGTCATGAAAGAACAGCACTGGCGCACCCTGGTGGCCTAGCAGATAAGGCCCTGGACATAGTCCACACATCCCAAGGACCTAGATTCAAGACCTGGACTGGGGTGAACAGCCATGAAATAAAATAAATCGCTTCCTCCTCCTCTCCCTCCCTGTCTGACTACTCATCTTCATTCCTACCTGGACCTTTCCTTTAAAAAAAAAATATATAGCTTTCTGTTAGTTCAGCAGTAATACTGCAGGCTGGCAGACATTAACCTTTTTTCAGGACCAGCTTCAAACACAGTAGTTCTAATGAGTCAGAAGACCCACAGACCCTCAGTCTGACTCACTTCCTAACAAACCCTACCAAATAACGAGAGACAGTGAGAGTTTATCTAGGCTTTAAACTTAATTTGTTAAGCAAACCATGAATTTTCATGACAGGTATCTCTATAAACAGAAACACCAGAGGCGCTCAGGCCACAAAGACATTCAAAGTCCGTGTGAATTAAGGGGCATGAGCCCCACCTCCTTCTGACCCTTTCCTACTACTCGTTTGCCACTTAATTTGTTGTGTCATATAATCTTGGGGAGTTTTAAAAAACAGATTTTAATTAATGTCTTTGGGTATATTCACAGAGCTGTACAACCTTCAAAACAACCTGTTTAGAATATTTCATCATCCTCCAAAAGAAATCTCCTACCAATTAGCAGTCACTCCCATCTCCTCGCCCTAAGCCCTAGTCAACCACACATCTTTCTGCCTCTATAGATTTACCTGTTTCTGATATTTCATATAGATGGAATCATAGAAGTTGTGTCCTTCTGTGAATGGCCTCTCGCGGCATAATCTTTTTAAGTTCATCCATGTTGTAGCATTTATCATTGTTTTGTTTTTTTTTTATAACGGAATAATATTCCAAATATAGATAAACCTTATCCTGTTCATCCATTCATCAGTTGATTAATATTTGGGTTGTTTCCACTCTTTGGCTAGTTGAAATACTGCTATGAATATTCATATATAAGTTTTGGGGTGGACATATATTTTTGAGTTAACTTTTTATAAAGATGCATTTGTCTCCTTCCTTAGTGTATATAAAAGAGTTAACATAGGCTAAAAAGGCTAGCATACTAGCAAAGCTGGTCTTTGACTTATGTCTGATTTTTTTGGATTTCAGGAATGTTCCTATCACTACCTAACTGATCAGGGTAGTTAACTATATCTAAACCATTTGTACAAACAATGTGATTTATGCTGCATACTTGTTTTCCTTCTGAAAGTCTGTTGTTTTTTGGTTTTGTTTCTGTTTTTCATGTGGAGGGTTCCTAGGTGACTGACCTTCATTAAAAATCCTGGCCTCTAGCTCAGGCAAATTTCTCTAGTAGACAGTACTCATTGCTGAAGGAGGTAAGCATATCCTGTGCAAATCCATCAGGCTTTCTCGATGCTTATACCTCTAGACTTCACCCCATGTATCACTTCCTTTTGCTGATTTTGCATTATGTCCTCTAGTTATTATAAACCATAGATGTAAGTATAACTATATGCTGAGTCCTATGAGACACCCTAGCAAATCTCTAACCTTGGGGCTAGTCTTGGGATTTCTACTCCCCACCCCACAAATAAGCATAGATAGATATCCCCAAATCTCCATAAAAGTAAAAGCTCATTCCTCTTAGCAATTGGGAAAGCTTAAAATTATTGCCTCAAAGTCTCCCCCTGCTAAGATTCCATGCTGGATTCAAGACCACAGTCGCCACATATCATTTTATGATTACTAGATAATCAAGAGAGGAAAACATTGGAAATTCTCTTTTACAGCCCTTCAATTTACAAATATATCCCTATAAAAACAAAAAACAAAAAACAGTCTTTGTAGCTATGAAGAATGCATGCTGTAAACACATTCCATGAATTTTGTATTATTTACATAGGCAGTATTATTGGTATTGCCAATTAGCCAGAATCCTCCAAAGTGTGTGAAAGATAAAAATGTGCACAAACCTTAACTTGCAGGTATAAAAAGTTGCTTGACTTATCGGCTCCTTTAGAGGACAGTAAGTTGAAATGTTTACACCCTCCAGCTTTTGCCAGTTCTGCAGACTTTAGGACATAATCTCGATCAACACGAACAAATCCCTCCTGAGGGGAAAAAGGATGTGAGTTATTTCCAAAAGGCAGTGAGTTCATCTTAAAGATTACAACTCAGCTTGGTGACAGGCTAGGAGGCTTGGAGCAGATCGGGCTCTAAATAAAACGCATCCAAGCAATGCATGAATGTCAGGCTTAGACCCTGGGAAAAGCTCCAAGTGTGATCCTCAGGATAGACGCATCAGCTTTAACACCAAGGCCATACTGCAAGGGGAAAAAAAACCCCAAGAATAATGACATTGAAACACAGACACCAAAACAAATCTGCAAGGAGCAAAAAGAACAATAAGATCACGTGGGGAACTGCTTTTCATCACATTCTTTCCTTATCATAACATAACAACCTTAAACCTCTGTTTTTTCTCTTTTATTTTACATCCCCTCTGACATGGTAGGGTCAAAGTGAGGCTGAGAACACTACCCAGGTATTATGAGACAAATTCTATTTCATTTCTAATTTTCACTTGTATTTTGTGACACACTTTACACGTTAGTGAGAGTGCATCCTCAAATTTTTTGCCCAGAATAGAGGCTGGGTCTTTTTTCTTAATTCACATCTCAGCATCAGTTCAAAACCAACGCATTGTGGATATGTTAAAAAATACTTGAAAGCATCATTAATAGTCCAATGAAAGCAGAGAAACCACAAATCCAATTAGAAAAAGAAAAGAACTAAGTGTCAATGAAAGGAGGAGGGGAGAAGTTGGTGCAAACTAGAGACTACACACCCATTTTCAGGGCCTAACTGAAGACATCGGTCTTTGCCCACAGCAGGGAATTCTATGCAGTAGCAGCTTCTTGGGACCACCATGTGCTCTGGCATCCTCGAACTAGAGATGGTTATGAAGTCAAGACTGCTGAAGCTGAACTTCATAGGTATCCACATTGATATGATGCAACTGTGCAGGGGGTTATTCCAAATCTAGAGATTGGACTATTGACCCAGAGATTGTTTTTAATTAAAAATTTGCCTTATTGATACAGTTAGGTCCACCACCTCTGGCCAAGTGTAGTCCAAATATATCCCAAGAACCCGGGTTTGAGTCCTGGGATCATAGGAGAATAGCCAAGATGAATGAATAAATAATAAATAAAATGCTTTAAAAAATGTGTCCTATGGTTCTTACTGATACTAAATTTATTTTTGTACAGAGATATGTATGTTTCATAGATTGTTAGAAGGCACCTTAGGACATATCATATCCACATGTCCCCTCACTAGGAGATGTGAAAACAAGGTCTTGTGATCCGGTGAACTGCTGGCTATTAAGTAAAGGAGCAAAGAGAGGAATATAAATTCTTGACTCAGAGCTTTACCCACATTCCTTCTTACCCTGTACTGTCTCTAACTAATGAGAACGAATGCTTTGTGGTTGTGGTGGACAGACTGACCACCCCGCAAAGACGTCTACGTCCTCATCCCTGTACTGTGTTAGATTACGCGACAAAGGGGAGTTAAGACTGCAGGTGAAATTAAGGTTGCTAATCTTAAAACAAGCACATTACCCTGGGATATTTAACTAGATCCAGTGGAACGACACAAGTCCTTATAAGTAGGGCTACCACACATCCTGATTTGATCTGAACTCTCCTGGTCTAACAATGTTGTCCCAGCATCCCACCCAGTTGGAGATTCTGTCCCAATTTCAATCACAGTTTGCTAAAAGTTGATTTGGGCAAACACACACCCAACAAACTTGCTCCAAACTGCCAGGCCGGAGTGCAGGTTTCCACAACTGGGTGCTACATCCCTTTCATTCCCATACCTGAAGCCCTGCTACCTCGCCTGGTGATAGTGCAGCTTGGTCTTGGTTTCAGCTCTAGAATTTACAGTAAGTCGACTTACAAGTAGAAAAGTAAAGCCAAAGAGGAAGTCAGAGTGATGCAGTGTGAGAACTCCATCACACATCACTGTCCTTAGAAACAGAAGAAGGAGACCATGAGCCAAGGAATGCAGGTGGCCTCTAGAAGCTGGAAAAATTCTGAAAAAAATAGACTTTCCCCTAGATCTGCCAGAAGGGAACACAGCCCTGTCAACACCTTGATTTTATCTCCGTGAGGTCCATGTCAGTCTTCAAACCTACGGAACTATAAGATATAAATTAAGTTGCTTTAATCCACTAAATTTGAGACAATTTGTTATAACAGCAATAGGAAACTAATACGGACTTCAATGTTAACACAACAGCCCCAAGCAAACTTTATAAACTTTGTACTGAAATCAGTCATAAAAGTAAACCTATTGCAAATGTTGACTGAAGATGAATTTTCATTATCTGACCATCCTCTGCAACCAGCTCCCAGATCAATAACTAGATCATAACCATGATCCCAAAGGCCTCTTGTTCTCCTTCCTCATCACTCCTGGTACATTTTAAACTATGTACACTATCTACGGGGCAGTGTTATTTTCCTGTCTTACTTTAGGTCATAGGAACTAACCTCTTCACCCATGAATCCTCACCATCTCCTTTTGTGTTGCACACTTTGACATTCAGTCCTAACGGCTGACCTACTGACCTGCCCTCTACGTAGATTTAAACTCACGTTGCTGCTTTATAAAATCGGTATGAAGCAAATTGACTTCAATACTCAGCATATGAGGAGAGAAGGTGACTCTCCTTAGAGCCATTCTCTGAATTGAGAATTTAGATGTGCTGAAAGCATGCCAAGAAAACCCATCTAAAACTGCATGGAAAAATTCTAAAACACTCAATTTCTCTCTACATCTGTTTCTTCCCTTGGGTTCAACTCACCAGAGCTCTGATGTTACTAACAGGTTCATTATTCACAATAAGTTCCATAGTTGATGAGTGGAATGAATTCCTTTTTATTCTTGCTGCTGTTTCAGCACTGTTTTGGAAAGGGATTATTTTAGTTGTCTATGTTTGTCTCTGGTTTTTCTTTCACCTGCTTCTTTAAAAATCAGAGAAAGATCCAGCCAATCACAAAGCTCTAGACCGACGCTGTCTCTCTCACTTAATCCAGGGCCAGTAAGGGATAATTTGATTAAACTGAGAGCCTAATTTATTTGGCTTTAGTTCTGGATCAACCTCTCCTTAATAGAGTGCTGTCGTCTCTAATTGTTTGATGAAAATTAAAGTGACATAAATACCATGGGACTTTCTCAATCTGATTAGTCAGCTAAAGCGCATCAATGCTACCCCAGCATCAGACTCTGGCGTCCTTCCTTTCACCAGCCTCCCTAACAACTGACAACCTTTCCTTGAAGGACGAGCACCCACGCTGCTGCAGAGACCCTTGTACTTAGCCCATCACCCCTGCTCAATGGGTCCCGTTGACAAGGTGCCCATACCTTTCTCCACTGCTGTTCTTTGGACAAAGCTAAATATTGTTTTATTAGCAATCAAAGGCTGTTAATCCAGAATGATTCCACAAATCCTCTGAGTCCACAAGCTGATTATAAATACGAATTTTTCCAAGCCCACTGAATTTTGAATTTCACTTTCCCCACCCTGATGCCTGACTTTTTAGTTGGTGAATGAAACTCAAAAGCAAAGGGTTCAACGGCTCTCAGGGACTTAGAAATCAAACATAAACATGCGTCCTAGTGATTGACTCAGATATACCAACACACATCAATTTTCTCTCGAGTGAGGAAGATTCCTTTTATAAATAGAAGGGTGCTATATTTAAAATCTTATTATGAACACCTTTTCTTCTTCCACAGTAGTGCAAATAAGCAGAAAAGCAAGCAAAAAAATCTCAAATAAGCTATCTCATATTCCAGAAACACAATTTGCAGAAAAAATCATTTTTATTTTCCCTAACCACCTAACAGGATAAAATGTCTCTTCTGAGAGCATTAAGTCATCCATTATGTTATTTGTGTCTTTAAGATTTCAATAGTGTACACTACTGTAAGCTAGGTATCAGTTTATTCTTAAAAAAAAAAAAAAAAAAAAAGGAATTAAATAAGTTCTCACTGTAAATTCTCTCTACCAGCATCCACTCTATAACATGGCTCAGCAGAGATATCCTCAAGAGGCTTCACAAACATCAAGGGAGACAGATTCTCCAATTACTCTGAAGTCCTTTTAAAATCCAAAAGTGCCAACTATTTTCTAATCTTTACCAATGCTTGAAAACTGGGGATACTACAGCTTAAGAAAAACTCATTCAGACAAAGTATTTCAGCACTGACTGACTGACAGGCGAGCACGTGGAGTGACTCAAGAAGATCAGAGGATCCTTTTCCAAGAAGAGTCTATCGATTTCTAAAGGGTCCCACTTGGCCATATTTCTGCTTCAGATTCTTTCTCCTCCATTCCCTTTTCAAGCCAACCTTATAAATAAGACTGGAAAGCAGAGACACTGACAAACAAAAAACAGCATCATCTGAGACTCCATCTGTTTAATGTCCTAGAGAGCAAGATGCAGAGTAGCAGTACCAAGATGTTGGTGGGAGAAAGAACTCTGGATAGAAAAACAAAAACAAACAAACAGACCCTGAGGACTCCTAAGCCAATCTCTATGTTCTCACCAAGTATTTCCATTTGGGGCATTCTTTTCTCTGTGTATGAAAGTCAAAGAATTCTCCAAGTGAAAGAAACTGCAGTAGTCATGTCTTCTCAGTATACTTCTCCGTTACACTCCTGGCCTACAGGAGCTAACCAGAATACTCAGGTTTCTACAGCTACTTCGGATCCAAAAAGATCATAGGACCTGGGTTGCTTGAGTCACCTAGAACCTCAGCGCTTCATATCCCCCACCCGGACATCAAATATAATAGCGGCGTTTACAGCAGGATTCAGGATCTTTTGCTGTAACAAAGGAGTCATAAACATTTTCTAATCTGCAAGGCTTTGTTGCGCTCACACAGTTCCGATCATAGTACAAAAGCAGCCATCTATGATCCAGGCAGACTTCATTTTATCGCACTTTATTTTATTGCATTTTGCAGATGTTGACTTTTCACAAATGGAAGACTGTGGCAACCCCCGGTCCAGCAAGTCTATGGCACCATTTTTCTAAGGGCTTGTGCTCACTGTGTGTCTGTTACATTTAATTAAGGCGTGCACAATTCTATTTTTAGACAAAATGCTACTGTGCACATAACACGCTACACTAATGAATGAATATAACTTTTCTATGCACTGGGAAAACAAAACAATTGTGTGGTTCGCCTTATCGCAGTATCTGTGGTTGTCTGGAACTAAAGCCATAATATCTTCAAGCTGTGCCTTATACATAAAATAATGAGAATTGCGGTGTTTCAGTAATAATTTATTTATGGGGGCTGAAATTACTTATATTTTCACATGTATATTATCCCTCTTTTGACTTTCTCTTTTTTAAAGGAAAGGTACAGGCAGGAATGAAGGTGACTAGGCAGGCAAGCAGGAAGAAGAGGAAGAAACATTTATATATATATATATATATATATATATATATATATTTTTTTTTTTTTTTTTTTTTTTTTTAATTTAGTTGCCCACATTGATTGTTTCCCAGACCCAGGACAAGAACTCAGGTACTTGGGATAAATGTAAACTCTGCTGTTTTGAAGGCTAATCACTGAGCTAACAACTTATTTTACCAGGGTAGGGCTCATTTGAATTTTTTGACCATTTATAAATATAAATGATGCTTAGCTTACAGGCTGTATAAAAACAGGGGGTGTCTCTATTTGGCCCATAGTTTCCAATGGTTTGGAAGGTACTAGATATGGTTTACAAGGTAGTAGATTAGAAGAGTATATCATTAGAATCAGAAGCCATGAAACTCTAACAATGCTTAATAAATGTCACAATAGCTGCATTAATCACATTAGCAGGACTGTCCAAGTCTCTGCCTACCAAGTGGGGAGGCAAATGAAGAGGTGAACCCACATCACACCACCACTAACTTACTAACCAAGTCCTTCTCTTAACACAAAGAAGGGGAGAGCACAGGAATCTGTGAGCTTTTACTCTTTACTCAAGGCCAATGTAGATCTGGTTTTCAAAGGATATTTCAACTTTTACTAGCATGTAAGTCCTTCTCTAAAGCAAGGTGAAGGCCATGTGGACCTACAGTATCTGAAAACTAGCAGAGGATGACTAACACATCTCAGTGCCTCCTGGAAGCAGGTCCAACAAGAAGAGGGCAGTAGGCTGTATCTGAATCTCCCAAGGAAATTCTACTGAAAATATAGATTCTAAGCTTCCAACCTCAGAGATTCCGATCCAGTAGATGTGGATGAGAGTCAGGCCAGGAAGCTGATAAAACAACTATGGCCTATTAATGTGAAAAGGAAGATTAACATTTAACCAGGAATGTTTAGGGAAATAATTTTCCAAACAGCTGATGAAAGCTAATAGGCCTATCTCTAATATCAGTTTCAACCGAAATCTGAGTAGACTGAATTTCAGGGATTGCAGTGTCTCCCCTTCAGATCCATGTGTTGAAACCCTAGTCTCCATTACCTCCGAATGTGACCTTATTTGGAAATATGGTCATTACAACTATAATAACAAACTATGATGCAGTCACACTGAGTAGGGTGATTCTTAATCCCTGTAACTGATTAATGACTAGTATCACAAAAAAGAAGAAATTTGGAGACAGCCACATGCACACTGGGAAAATGCCATGTGAAGGGGGTTGGGAGGTGAGGGGTGGGGTGCAGGACGTAATCTACAAGTCAAGGAGAAAGTTCCTTCCCTAGATCTCAGAAAGAACCAATCCTGCTGACAGCTTAATCTCAGACGTGTAGCCTCCAGAACTGTGAGACAGTAAATTTCTCCTGTTTCAGACACCTCGGCTATGGTACTTCATTATGACAGTCCCAAAAAAGTGATGCAGTGAAGATGGAAATAGCTGGAAGTCCAGCTTATAATGTTAGAATATTGTGATCTAATTCTAATGACCTACTCTTTTAATCCAGGGGCATGAAAACTACAGAAGATTTCAGCAGTAAAACCCTGAATTTCTTGAAGTTTCTCTACTGGGAGCTCAGATGGAGAAAATAAGATGTGAGGTGTTCTAATTACAAAGCAATTTGCCTCAGCCTCTGCAGTATACATTTTCTGGGCCTCCTGGTAAAATCTCTACAGACTGGGCTACTGATATAGCAGGTGTGGTGAACTTGAAAACCATAATTCCCCATCAAGCAGCTACTGTTACCTAGCATCTTGAGAATTGGCACCTTTTTAAAATTGCCTAAGGTTATCACAACTCAGCCTCCAAATTTTATACATAATCCATTCTAAGTGAGATTTAAGTTAAAAAAAAGTACTGAAGGTGTCAAACTGATTTTGCAGAACAAAAGACTTTTAATAGCCAGAGGAGTGGGGAAACCAACCCCATCTTAAAAAAAAACAACATTCTGGAGAGCAAAGATACCCAACTGCTCTGATTAAAATTGCATTACACAATTTGAATGCAGCAAAGCAATTCAGACTTCTCCCTGAAGCATGCTATAATGAGATTTGCCTTATGTCATGAAAATCAACTGCTCTATGCCTAATGCAGTGTTTTTCATTTTGCTGAGTCACCACCAAAATCAGGTTGGGACTTAAGAGACAGTACAACCTGCAGTGTACTAGAACAAAAGTTTTCAATGCTTTTAGAGGACACACTGCTGGGTGACTGTACCAAGAACAGAAAAGACTGCATTCGCTGCTGAGCAGGAACATGACCCTTTCAGGGAGAGATAATGTGCCAGTTCTAGGTAGAGTCAAACTTCTCTCTATTCCAGCTATGTTTCAAGGTGGATATGGTAGAACTGCAGGAGATTTGGAAATATATCCTACTGAAAGCATAAACAGAATGACTCTTTGGATGACCACGAGACCCAAAGAAATATAGCTATGTATAACTTCTCGGTTGGTATAAACTGTGCTTAATCGTGTGGCCCCACTGACCCACAATGATTCTGATGTATGGGCCTGTGTGTTCAGCCATGGTAAACACCTATGATCCTGACTATTTAATAGGTATATTTAGCTCCAGCAAGTAAATTCTGCTAGAAGAATAATCTATAGTAACATATAAATTAAATAAGATGTATTAACACTTGCCCAGGATCTACGTAGTAAGCTATAACTTCTACTGATGTAATAAACTCTGACTTCTAAACATGGGGAGCGGTGGGGGGGGGGGC